>CAEGAE010017788.1:0-35036 GCA_903067095.1 Girardinus metallicus | reverse complement strand
TTTGGACTGTGGGAGGAAGCCGGAGTACCCGGAGAGAACCCACGCATGCACAGGGAGAACATGCAAACTCCATGCAGAAAGACCCCAGGCCGGGAATCGAACCAGAACCTTCTTGCTGCAAGGCAACAGCTCTACCAACTGCGCCACTGTGCAGCCCCCAGCTGAATACATTTCCAGCAAAATGTATTAATCAAATGTTGCAAACTTGGATTTCTGTAAATTGAAGAGTAAACACTGATAAGGGTAAGTACATGTAAACTGAACATTACGTCTTCATTGTGCTAAATTCTCCGTCTCTTTTCTGTCTTGGTTGAATGTCTACTGGTCATCATTGATCCCAGATTCTCAGGAAACCAATCCATATGCGAGAACAACTCATGCATTTTGATGCTCATGTTGCTCCATACTTCAGAAGGTTGACCTGGTTGAGCAGAACCAATGGGATTCTTGAATTCGGCGTATCAAAATTGCCCTAAAACAGTTGGAAATACCCCAGACATTTTTTTTGGCTGTTGGCCAGTGATACTGTCCTTCAGTATGGTCTTTTCCCATTGGTTTTTGGATTTCCCCATTTTAGTCACTTCCTATACCAGTTTTGAACTCTGTACAGCGACTTTCTCTTCCATTTTTATGCATTTTGCTCATCAAAATCCTCATTGAATTTTCTGCTTCTTAAAATATTCACTTTGTAGTTCAGCGGTCAGTGGTCTCACTCGTCTTCAGTGTCCACTCTTAGCATACAGGACGTCGGATTTCGGGTTAAACTCTGCGGTGGCGAGGTGAACGTAACGTTCCTCTTTGGCTCTGCCCTTATGGTCGCCGTTGGTGTGTGGGATCCCAAATTACTCGTCGTTGCACCAAACAGCTGCAGTTCCAGATGTTACCAGCAGTTTAACCCCTTGAGCCGTGATTAACATGTTCTCTCGAATAACATTCACAGTCTGAATGCCGTTCCCATGGCGCCGCTGTGTGCCCACTGAGTCAATGTCAGGCACATTTTCAGAGCGTTCTCATACCCACGGCCACTTGAAGTGATGGTCTTTCAGCGGTGGAGGCATATCAGCAGCGAGGACAGAGAGTCACCTTGGTGTAAAGCACCCGAGGGTTAACCTGTGCGACTGGCTTCGGATTGGCCAGTAGATTTTTTTCCACATTCCCGCCGAGGTCTTTATGAAGGCTCAGAGTGTCCTGTTGATGTTTTACTGTTTCTATTGTTGGGGGAGATCCACGTGGGTGGTATCAAGCCTGAGGCCTTCTTGCAGTCGGCCCAGGTGGTGTGCAGATTTTCATGCCTGTCCTTTCCAGTGCTGAGTGATTTGTCTGTGGACCAGAAGGTGCTAATATGCCCACTGCGCTTCCAAGACTCGCAGATGTATCAAACAACGTCGGTATTCGTCTCAGCTGCCAGGCAGAAGCTTTTTGTATTTACTTAATCGTGCAGAAAGATAAAAACAATAATGTTATATTTTCTCTCGTCAACTGATCCTCTTGTAAAAGGGCTAGTTTTTAGGTCCGGTGCCTAGATAAGCTTTAAGAAGTTATCCTTTAAAACTAGTTCTACAAACTGATTGGTGGCAAACTAAATGGAAAAGATGACTTCCCAAAGGATGCTTTGCATCTTCCTATATTTCTATCTTTATTTACATCTCTCCTTCTTACGACTCCTGCTGTGGGTGGCTTTGAAATCCTTTGACTAATCACCTCTGGGACGAGTTTCTAAAACACATTTATTAGTCAATTTAATAAAATATAGAAGTGTAAAGCTATCTAAGCTGAAGCGATTATACTTTTTCTGGGTTTTACAACAATGGCACTTCATTAGTCTCTGATCTAAAACATTGTTTGCATAAGAACAATGCCTGCTTCAAAACTGATTGGTTTGTTTGGTCACACCATGTAAATGGTGTGACAAAATTAAAACATGAAAATATTACCACAATGTACAGACAAATACGATCTTATTAGAAGACAGCAGTCAATTTTAGAAACCTTCCCAAAATAAGCTTGAAATTCAAGTTTGGGGATCCAGAAATATACCCAAATATTTGAAATAACATGCTGTAAATAAAAAATAAGTCCACAAAAAATGGATAAATGTACCGTAGAAAGGTAAAGAAACCTTCCGTTGAGACTTTCAACAGGTGTTTCTCCTGTATTCACTCATTTATGTCAATGTTAGCGAGATATATTGTAAAAATGTAGAAGGTTTTGGTTTTTAAACACCAGATTTTTGTGAATGTCTCAGGAGATATGGTTCATAAAATATGGAAAATTTCAGGCTTGGGTTAACAAAAATGTGGGGGGGGAAATGGAACATGAATGGAACTGTGGTAAAATCACAGTAAAAATCTGTTTCAGAGTTGATGGAAATGTTCATGCAGTTAATGGAAAATATAATGGTAATTTTCTGTCAGGGCTATTTTTTTTTCCTCAAAGTGCAAATTTGGTACAAAGAATCTTTTTTTATGGCTGTCAGACAATCGATTAATATATAAACGAAACAGCATTGGTCCCAAAACGGCTCTTTGAGGAACACCTATTCTACAGATTTGAACAGTTCTTTTGTCCTCAAAGGCTCGATGACAGAATCAGCTCCAGGTGTGCAGGTTGCGCAGCGGCAAGAAAGCAGAGATCATCTCTGCAGTGAGACTCACACTCGAACCAAGAAACACACTCGCACACCCGAATCCTGACACTGGGGCCATTAGTTTGGATGTTGACAATAACTCAAAATTAAACATGAAAGACTTGAGGTGGGGCTTTCAAACTTTGTGTCTGTTTCGAAGCCGTGTTTTGTTTCTCAGTAAGTCATTGCAGCCCATTCTGGAACATGCTGAACCATTTTAAAGAAATGATAAAACCCAGAAACCAAACACTAAGATTACACGGCCAATTATGTTTCGCTTTGTATCTGTTTTGAATGAAGCGTCCAAAATGAACCGCAGGAGCATTTTTTTTTTTCTTCACTTTGGAGCGCCGTAATTTTTCTGGCGGTCACGAGTGTACGACCGAAAATCCCACGACACAGTACAGTACATCAGTCAGTACTGTAGAAAACTTTTACGTCGTAATATTTTTGGAACAGTTGCAGAATGCTGATATTTTGGCAGGATGCCGCTTTTCTTTACCAGTGAAGTTGTCAGTCAGGGTCTTTTATCACAGCGGGGCCCCGTTGTGTGTGTGACACCCTTTCATCACGGTTTTATAGCCTAACTGTAGTCCCTGTTGAAGAAAACAAACCTCCGCTTCGGGGGGTTTCTCATGTCTAAACATAAACCTCAGAGAATCGCTCTGATGCACTGCAGAGTTCCCAAAGTCGTACTTTAGCTCAGTCACGATTACTGTAAGCCTGCCAGCCTCACTGCAGATACAAGCAGCACATCAGGAGAAGCGCTTGGCGTTTCGAAGGAGAGAAAGTAAAATTTACCTTTTCATTTTAAGGGTGAGACCTGACGGTAAAAATTGAAACAAACACCATGTGGCATCTAACGTCGTAATGGTTTGACAAACAAAGATGTGTGCGAAGGGTTGGCGAACTTTCAGCTCAAAACAACCCCGTGCGTCAAAACGTTTTTCAACAACTAAAAACAGGTAGAAGTTTGGGTTCGGAGTTTTCTGCTTTTTCTCAAGCCTTGATTTATTTCCGGCGGTCTGGATCTCCTCGGACTGTTTGGCACCTCGGATCAGACGTCCGAAGTCGCCGCTCTGCAGCAGTGCAAGTCTTTTACACAGGAGGGATGGATGCTGTGCATTTAAAAAGTGGGTCAATAGAAGAAGGGAATGCTGTAAATTTGACTTTCATGAAGGAGACTCTGTGCGCGCGATCGGAAATCTGCATCCAACAACAACAACAAAGTGTTTGCCTCCTGACACAGGAGCCCTTAAAAGTTCAGCTCTGCTCTGATTTACGTGATCATGGGCAAAAGTTGCTGCTTTTCGCAAACCTCCGCCGACTTGTGCCGAGAAAAGTTCACACTATAACGCAATTATTTTAAATATCAATAAGCAAAACTTGAAATTAAGTAAAATGCTCTTGATCTGTCCCACTTCAGTTTGAAACATGATTTGTTTTTAAACACACTGGTACTGACATGAACACTAAATGTTACTGTTTTGGAGTAAAAGCAGTAGGACAGGATCGTTGGCTCACTATGACTGTAATATGGCGCTTTGTTTATGCATTTGGATTCTCTGACCTATACCACCCAGCCTCTTTCAAATGTTAGACTTTTTAGATTTTGCTGTGAAAATCAATATTTTCCCTATAGATTTGACTGATTTTCTTTCTCTCTCGTATTGATAAAGTATTTTTCTAATTGAATTGAACACCAGTGAATAGACACGGCCCAGGAAGTCCCAAGACAGGAAGTTAAAGTGGAGGATTATGGGAGTTGGGGACAACAGCTGCCTGAGAATAGCTCTAAAAATGTTTATAACCTCCTTTTTTTAATGGTTTGTACACAAAATATACTGTATATTAATAGGCACAGTGAAAAACATTCTAGCAACACCGCAGATGCTAGCAGCTACAGTGTTTCCTCTTTCTGCTCTTAGTGGTTATAGCCAATCAGTGCCAAGGGGGGAAAAATGGCTCTCCTGGATTGGCTGATTTGCAACCACCAGCCAGTTGTTACGTGGTTTTGTGTCAGTTTATCTCAGCTTCCCATGCTGCTGCATTTTCTTTTAGTTATTGTAGATATGCTCTACAAAAACTAGGAACATTTGTGAATAATTTGGATTAATGTTCCACAGAAAAGTCTGCGGAAACTGACCAGCGAACATACAAAGTCCCACAGCATGGCAACTCTTCTGTCCTCTGCCTTCAAACTGACCTCCTGAGTTTGTCATGGGATTTTTATTTTCAAGCATCCAATTCTTTCTTTCTTTGGAAAGAAAGAATTGTGAGCAAGCTGAGTCGGATCTTAGGCAGGAAAATAAAGAACAGATTTCAGATGTAGTGAATGGATAGTGAATAAATAAAGCCTCTCCCGTGATGTATGGGAAGCATGACTGCGTGTTAAAACTAAATGAGTCTTATTAAAGATGGCATAATGTTGATTTCAGTCTTTAATCTTTCAGATCCATCTGTCCGACTGAGTTTTAACCTCACCAGACAAAAGATCGACAACTTTTAAAAGCACTCAGATTTTATTGAATCTTTCAAGCATGTCGTCATAGCAACTTTGTGGTGATTGCGTTGGATGACATAATGGGGAACGATGATCTAGATCAATGTAATGTCAACTGAAGGAATTTCTCAATATTGGCGGGTTTGCATCTTTTTATGCATTAGTGTGTTTAAGGTCAGCAACAATCATATTTCGAAAACCTTCATTGTCAACCAGCAGTACTTCTCTAAACAGATTTTTCTGATGTTTTTTCCGAACCTCGGAGGCCATACTTTGCGCACAAAATCTTATTTACGCCTTTTGCTGTTCCTTGTTTTTAATTCGCCAAGTTTCTTGGCGAATTAAAGCTGCTTGTGATGCAGGAAAAAGTTCTGGAATGAACAGTCCTGTGCTCCAAGTCATCAGCCAAACAGTCTCATAACAAAGCTGGTTTATTTATTCTCAGGTAACACAGCTGATTTCAAAATGGCGGCCCTCCCATCAGTCTTCCTGACACATCCAGCAATCCACTTATGTACAGATTAAGCTCCGCCTTCTCAGTTTAATTCGGCCAATCACCTCAGCCTTCCACATTGGGTGGAAGAAGGAAACAAAGTTAATGGTCACATACATCATGTGAACTCTAACAATTGCAGCATGTTAGCATGCTAAGACGCTATATTCTCAGGAATGTTGAGTAGCAAACTAACATGCTAGCTAACTATGCTAATATCGTAATCATGTAAAATCTTTACATTTTGAGCATTACATGGGCTATTTTTTTTTTAACAAACGTTTAACATCACATCTTGTGATGGAAATGGTTCATTCTTAAATATCTAGCTGAAAAAGCTAATTTGCTAAACCAAACAAATGTTTAAGTCAGTAATATCACAGGTGTAATTATCGACATATTATTCTGGGAGCAGCAATTAAATAATTGAAATTGTTCAATTTCTTTAAAAGGGCAAAAAGATTATGTTATCTATTTAAGTGTGTGTGTGTTTGCTCACCTTGATCCAGTTTTCCCTTCTGGCAGAATAAACAGGCAAGCTGTTAAAGGAAAGCAAACCTTGCCATGATAAGCACCATAATTCCTTTAAGTGCTCGTGTCCGTGTCCGTCCATCTGTCCCCCAGGCGACCACAACAATAAACACAACTCGCCGTGAGAAGCCCATTGAGTTTTAACGCAGCCCTGAAGACTCTGCTGAGGTCATCCGTTCTGGAAGCTTTTCTTTCGTAGTATCGTGTTCATTCAGTGCGAAGGCGCTCCTTAGAAATTCAATTAGCAAAATTACATGCGCAGTTTACAAAGATGAGAGCACAGCTTCCTTGCCACTGTAAACTGTGTCAAATGTAAAATCCCGATTCTTCAAAACTCTGTCTGTACCGCCGAGTCGTGTAAATTCAAAAAGTCTTAATTTCTTAGTTTGCCCGCTGGCTGAGATGGCGTTTTTTTTTTTTTTTTTAGATTTGTTTATTATCCCCATAGGTTTATGTCTCAGTCTGTCATATGCAGTCGTTTCTAATTATCCCGAGTCAGGTCCAGTGAGGTCAAAGCAACTCCTAAAGCACGGCATAGTGACTGGTAGGGCAGAGCTCTGCGAAACAACACATTGGTGATCATTTAGCACCAACATGTGCCCAGAATAAGAATAAAACCCCCACAGATAATCACTTCAGCACGTACACCGTCGGAGGCCTGTGACAGCCCTCAAGAAGGCTGATGGCTAAGCTTTTCTGGATCAAGGTCTCTTGTATTTGGCCCCTCAGCCTCGCTTGGCAGTCTGCTTTCAGACTCCACCGGGAGCGGAAGATTTAGAGTGAGACACGTTACTGGAAGAACACCCACACACACACGCCTACACACACAAAAAAAAAACAAAACAAAACAAACACAGACGAAGAAGAAAGGCCCTCTCTCCATATTCCCAGGGATCAAGCACGCCATTGCCTGGTAGATTCAACATCATATCTTCGGCTCTGTTCTGTAACCTTTAATGGATCATTCCCTGTATTTTGAAACGTCATCAGCTGGAAATCTGTTTAAAAGGAAAGTAACATGCGAAATTCACATTTTGCACGTTTTTATACTTCAGTTTGGGTCTCTACTGCTTCTAAAAATGGCCCAAAAACCATCCAGCTGTTTTTTTGGGCAGTAAGTTAATGTTTTCCGGTGTCTGGAAAACCTCCTGATTGTTGAGTCACTCTAGCAACCCCAGTGAAGCCCCGCCCCTTACGTAGCAATGCAACCTGGTCTCCTGCAGGTTTGGTCCAGCGGTTTTACATGTCGTAAAATGGCTGCTGGTAAAGACGAGTGTTTTGTTGCCGACTTGCCGTCCAGAAGACACTTAATGCATTCTCACTGGTTGTGCAGGAAGCTCCACTTCTGCTTTTCGAAGATGTCCGGTTGCATAACTGCGCTTCTGTTATGCAACCATTAAGCCAGTCCGCTATTTTTACGTGAGAGTGTAAAAGTTGAGTTGGGTTGGCGTGGCCAGCAGCGGCTTACTTGGATATAAAGTGACAAAACAGCTCAAAATTACGTCGAAATTATTTTTGCACAAAAACATAATGGACACGTTTTGTACAGCCCGTAAAATTATCCTAACCTGTTCATGGAAGAATAATTAGTTACCTTTAACAAAAAAGGAAAAAAACCTGAATGTCTTGTTGGTTTTTAATGAGTGAAAATGGTTCCTCTGCAGTTTTTGCTCCCTGATTGTGGCCTTGCTCACCTTAGACAAAAAATGTCAGTTCATCATAAACCCATACCTTTTGTTTGGATAGCAGTAAATACAACACCTCCCATTAGGCAGCCGGTGTTGCAAAGCGCCTGGAAGAACGCGCACAGCCGCAGTCGCACCACGTTGGGACTGATAAAACGATCAAATGGCAGCCGAGCGCTGATTACAAGGACTGATTCAGCATCAACAGATGTTGTGTGATCATAAACAAGAGGATTTTTGTCAGAGCCATGAATCAAGCTGCCTGCCCCGATGCTGCAGTGCGCCGCACGGAGCCTCGTCAAGGTGCTATTATTATTCTGGGCGAACTTGTGTTTCAACTCTGAGGAGAGACCAGATGGATAAACTAAAGCTCGGGCTGACTCACACTGTCTCTTTGATCACAAGAGAGAGACTCAAAAGTTTCTTCAGCAGCGAAAAAACTTCAAGTGTAATATCTTCCCTCCTCATCGCGCCGCCTCTGTGTGCTGCTGCTGCAAAACTCTTAAGACGCCCAATGCCACGGCTGCACTGCTGTCACTACCCACACGGCTGATAAAATCCATTGATATCACTTATATCTGGATTTTCTTGCACTTATCAATCTGATGGCATCTAGAGATCTGTTTGGTTTATCGAACTGGCACAAACGCAGTGAGAAACCTAATTTAGCCAAAGCTTGATCAATATTGTGTTTTCTTAATCTTTATTTGATATTTGAATAAATTCTCAAGGCACACTGCTGGCTAACTCTATTACACACTTCTGTGATTTGCCTTGTGCTTGAGAGATTATTCATACTCGCAGCTCGGCTTATTCCGTTTGTCCGTAACTGTCTGATATGTAGAAAATTGCTGCTAGATTAAAGACTCGCAAGATAAAAAACCAACTGAACCGCCATTACATGCGTTGATTAAATATAAAAAGAATTCAGATGTTGTTTGTTGTGTTCAGCTGGATGTCCTGAACCTGCACTAAATGCTAATTAGGTTCAGTTTAGTAACTTTCTTGCCCATCAGCCACGATCCTGAGCTTGACAGACACATTTGATATTTTAAAGAACTTAATTTGTCAAGCTGTTTTAATATCGCCTTCCTGCACAGCTATTACTATAATATACACCATCACCAGTTAAGCCAGTTTGCCACAGTGTGTTTTTTTTTTTTTTTGTGGAGGCACGAGGGCATTGAAAACTATTCATTTATTCATCTCTGCCAGGAATTTTACCCAAAAACTAATCAGATATTGTAGCAATCCCCTGAAAATAACACTTATCAAACCCATTATACAGACTACTCTCATTAAGATTCACTCACCTCTAGATGCCAGATGCTTGACGTGGCTCCAACTGACCACAGCCTGGCCTGATTTATTTTTGTAGTGATCATTTGACCACTTGGAGGCTCTAGCTTATGCATAGAAAGCTCAACTCTAGATTATAGGCAACTCTCAAATTTAGAGAAAGCAACTTTTCACACACTGTAACCGGATGCACACAAACTAAACATGGCAGGCCATATGAAGTCACATGCGACAGTATTTTTGATAGGCCCACATACATGGCAAGATGAGAAGCAGTGGAACAAGAACTTTAAGCCCTGAACTTTTCAACGCCCTCTTCCAGTCAAGTCATTTCAAATCAAGTTTATTAGCATAGCACATGTCAGCAGTTCAAACTGCTTTACACACAAAAATAACAACATGTAGATGTAGATGGTCAATTATGAAACGAGCAATGGACATTACATTTTGTCAAATGGCATCCTCAAAATCACCTGATAAATATATTGATCAATGTTCCAGTTATTATTAATCAATGGCAACTCTAAACAGGTGTGGGGGTTTTTATACTTCATTTAAAGGAGCTCAGCGTTTTTGGCTTTTTAGCAATTTCCTGGAAGTTTGTTCCTTCAGAGAGGATAAAGAACTTGATATGACATCAAGATACAGCCAGAATGGAGATGGTCTTTATGGGTTATTGGTGAGGTCTTCAGGGTCATATGAAGAGCACAGCAAACGTCCCATTAAGCAGAATGGAGTGTAAAATCATCTGGAAGGATTTGATGGTGCAGTGGTCCTGGGTGCATTACGGGGCCCCAGTGACACATTGGTCCACACCAGGTTGTTACTGTAAGTAATAAAACTTGGTGATTAAGCTGCCGTCCTCATCATTTCATCTAAAACAATATTCAAATATAAAAGGGCTGTAGTGAACTCTCATCATTCTTCTTAAAAAAACAATTAGTACTGCCCTGTTGACCTCTGTCCTTCATTATCCTTTTGGGCGAAAAAGGAAAATCGTGTAGACTGTAACCAATTAATTCAAACAAACTAGTGCAAACCATGTAAAGGACAGTAAAAAAAACAAAAACAAAAAAACACAGGCATAACATAAGATAAACACTTAAAGAATTTAGATGAAATGGAAGAAAGGTAACCTGCACCATGGAGCAGAGTTATTAGCACTAAACATTGAAATTGTTCTCCCCATTTTCTCCAGCTTCCTCACACAGTTTACTAAACATGTCTGTTAGGTTTGTTCAATCTCTTTCACACTCTAGTTAAGTGTGTGTGCATTAGTCCTGTGTGTCTGCGTTGTCCATATGATGGACAGGCGACCTGTCCAGGGTGACCCCCGCCTCTCACCCAACGACCACTGGAGGTAGGCACCAGCTCCCCTGTGACCCTGCAAGAACAAGCGAACATCGATGAGGGATGGAACTGAAGATAAATAACCGTTTGCAGGGGAGTTTTTTTCTCCCCAAGCTTGGGCCTCTTTTTTTTCTAATCAAAACACCGAAGGTTGCCCCAGATGTATTTGGGCGAAGTCCCACTTGGTGCTGAAGGGACCAAGATGGCGACGAAGCCACGTCTAAGTAGCCAGTCCGGGTAGGGTCAGTGACTTTTATAATCAGGTAGTGGAAAAATCCCCACCCAACTGCAAACAGGTGTTCTCCAACTACACCAAGTTTCATGTACGTTTGTTTACTTTATTCTCCTCAACTTCTTCTTCGTTAATGGTTTATTGGCAGCTGGCAAACAGCTAACTTGTATCTTCGTTTAGCCTTCAAACTATCACCCTGATGAGTTTGCTTACCAGTTCAATGCTTCCAGTTGGCCTTAGTTGGTTTGACAAATCCTGCAGTCTGTTACCCCTCATGAAGTATAGTTGGTAAGTTTGTGATTCTTGTGAAAGTTGAATAGAGTGCCATCTAGCTTCAGATAGAAATGACAGGACTAGTAAATGGTTTTCAAATGAAAATGTCTTAAAAAAAAGTCAACGATGTAATGAAGTAACAAGACTTAAAAGGACTTTCAATTCATGTTGAGCCTGACCTACCACACAGTTATTGTGTTTGATACGACATAGAGGCAGCTACCATAAGGAACAAGCATTGTGCAGTATTTAGAAGAAAAATATGTAGGATTGCATTTGTCTGCACACTAGTACGAAGAAGTGAAGAAGCAACTTTCTGCTCATAAAGATCTCTTTCCCTGTTGGTACATTTTAGAAAGAGATTATTTGATTTTGTGCTAAAATGTTAAACCTTACCTACACCATCTTGTTAAGATTCTTTTTTTTTTTTTTTCTTGCTTCAGATCAGTTTAGCCATGAGGGTTGAGTTGTTCCAGTAAGATTGGTGTCACATCCAGGATGATGAGAGCCACACGTCCTGCTGTGCTTGTGGACAGAGTCGAACTGCGACTGGAGACCACCTCATTATGGTGTTAATTGGTTTGGTCACCTGCGCTCTATGCGTGCGTGCGTGGGTGTGTGTGCGTGTGTGTGTGTGTGTGTCTCTGCAGAACACGTCGCATGTCCATTGCACATTTTTATTGGATGTCTGGGGGGAAAAGAAAAGCCAAAAGAATTGTGGGGTCAAAAAGCGATTCGCTGGGGGATCTTGAATCTCCTGGGTGTGTGTGTGCGGGTGTGCGTGTGTGTGTGTGTGAGGGGGGAAATCAAAAACAGACAGGCATTGTGATGAGGTGCTATTTGATATTTGATTGATACACGAACATCTCTAATTGGTCCGCCCTGCGAGAGACATGGCTCCCAGGCACAGCTGTCATTTGGTGCGATGTACGCTGATGGGTCCCCGCATCATCAGTGACCTTTTTGAAAAACGAAGGCTTGCGCCGCACAGGGCTGTCTTGTTGAACACAGCATGAGGCGCCTCGGTTGTTCAAATCAAGCATTCGACCTGACTTCACTCATCGCTAGTTACTGTCACAAATTTCTCATTTCATTAGAAGATACGAGATGGGAATCTTTTTGGCATAAAACGGATATTTAAAGGCTTTAAGAAGTGTTTTTCTTTGTCCTGTGTGAGGTCGAAACAGCATCCAGATTTCTGCATGAAAATGCTACTGTTCCAACAGGTTGCCAAGGAGAATAACTAAGGCCAAAGCGACCCAAGGTGTTCACAATGGCAGCTATTCTCCTCTGTAATATTTGTTGCCAGCTGCATAAAGCTGGGTCAGGTCAGGCCCTGAGCACATTCAAGCATAAATGTCGAGTTCAGCCCCAGGTGAAAACGTCCTCGCTGCCTGGGAAGGTGTGACCGGCTCACTCACCAGATCCATTGATTTTTCTTGAGACCAATTACCCCGCCGTCAGAGATCTCACTCACAAGTTCCGAGCGGTCGGTAGCTTGGTGGGGGTGGTGGTGCTGTGAGTGGTAGGGGGAGGGGGCAATTCTCTGGCTTTAATCACACATCAATGCAAGCCCCTCTGAGCAATCTCCACTGTTTATCCCGAGCCCCGGCCCTTTGCCAGCTCCGTATCGATTACGGGCCCGTTGCAGCCGTGTGCTGCGATTCCTTGATATCTGGCGCCCGTCACCGAGCTGTCCCTCGGACTCCGTCTCGCCTCATGGGAGGTGACAAAACAGCCGGAGGGAAACCGAGGTTTTCTGCATGAAAAAGCCATTGATTCAGAGAGACGGTGACACCATTCTGCTCCTCGGAAAGACAGGGTGTACCCATGGCTCATGGGGAAACTGGGAACAACCTGACTGCGTTCTCTGATAGCCTTAAAGCTGCAGTATTTAACTTTTGGCAAAAATATGTTTCTTCCATATTTGCTAAAACAGTCTCCATGGCGTGACAGTATAACATGAAACAGTCTCACATGCAAAATCTGTTCTTGCTTGTTCTTTTGTTAATGAGCTTTGTCAATACGTTCTGGAACAATGGGCCCTTGAGAACACTGAGATTTATATGGCACAAAATGAAAATTAGTTTGATGCTCCTGATTTAAAGTAACAGATTAAATATGAGATGTAAAAAAAAGTTAAGTGTTGCTTCTAACTATTCAGTTGCAATGAACTATTCCGGCGTTCATCACAAGCTTGGTTTCTTTTTTTGCAGCAGACTGCCTCATACCTGAAGATAGATGGGGAATAGTTTGCCACTAACAGCAGTTTTATTACCTCATCATAATTTGGCTCACTAGTGTCTCTCTGGACCATCAGAGAGCCAAAGCACTTCATGTGTGCTTAATGTACACATGAAGTACTTTGGCCTCAATGCTTGTGTGGGTTTTTTGGGGGGGGGTTTTGCATGACAATACACTTTCATTAACTGTGAGCACGACACGTTATCCCCCGCCCTGTTGTGTGCCCAAACAGCGGTGTGCGTGTGGTGGGCGCGGGTTTGGCTGAGTCACCGGAGCTCTGGCAGGTTTGAGGTGGGCGGGGCCGAGATGAGATGAGACGAGGTGAGGCGAGATTGGACGAAGCGGAGGAGCGGACGTGGGAACCCTCTCTCCTGTTCTCCCATCTGTTCTGCTTGGCGGAGGTGCAAGAGGTGACGGAGCTGCTGGGTGTGTTTGTGCGCGCAGATCGACGGCAAAAACCCAAAGAAGAACGCAAGCGCACGCCACTGTATGTAAAGAGAAAGACCCAAACGCTGCCATCAAAGCGTTCCTGTTAGGTGCCATCAAAGGGAAGCATGAGAGCTTAACGTACTGACACATTCCTACACACACTCCCACCAACACACAGCCCTGAGCCACAGATGGCAAAGTGAACGGGTTAGGGCTTCCTGAAGTCTGTGCCTGAGCGTCCTGCAGGCACCATCTCTGGAGCCAAATTTTATCTTCCTCCTCCTCTTCACCTTCTCCTTCCCTGTTGACATGACACTCATTCATCACCTGCAGACAGGGAGTCTGCTTTGCAGCCATTAGTATGCGGCTGGTGTGTCACTCTAACCTTGGCTGAAGGTGCGACTCGCTCCGAGGTGTTCTGCCTTGTTTCAGGTCCTGTTGTTTTTTGGTATTCTGAACTACTTTATTTCTGCATTCATAAGCTATTTTCGGATGCAATCCCCCCCCCCCAAAAGTAGATGACTTCTTCACTAAGATTAAGACGTTGGTGATCGGTGGCTGATTTCTATAATCTGTTTTTTTTTTTGTGTGGGCTTGACTTTCAGATTTCTATTAGTGTTCAGTGGCTGTTATGTAAAAGAAAAAAACACTGACTTGTCCTCGCCCAATGTTTTCAAGACTTGACTTGGAAGCTTTGATTTGTGATTCTGGGGTGGTCTGTGACTTTGCACAGAGAGGTGGGGGAATTTTTAATTTTCCCAGTTAACCCTCCCGCTGTAGAGATGGGGTCGCTTCGACCCCACAAACTTTTTTCCGGCAGGGTCCCACTGCGATTTTACAAGGTCTTTGTGTGTGGGTGTGTGGTTCCCAGAACTGATGGTCTGACGGGACAACTCCCCAGCCACATTTCCCCGCTGTCCGACCGTGACATTTGCTTCACTCCACCTGAGCAATGCACTAAAACCATGGGAGAGTTTAACATGTTTATCTCTTAGTTAAAAAATCTTCCTTGGCATCATTACTGACCACAAGGTCTTTTCAAACCTTATCTTCTCAGTAAGCAATGTCTTAGGCAGTCTTGTTTGATAATACAGTGCCTATTGTCGAGCTAACAATGCACCCTGCCATAGCTAACCACAAATTCCCTCCCATCACTGCCTAGAAAAGATTACTGTCATGGATTGAACAGTAACCGTAGCTGAATTTCCATTAGGCACAAAATTGTGCAAATTGAAATTCCAAAAATAAATTTGCTTAATGGAAACACGGTAATTAAAAAAAAAAAAAAAAAGAGGTGGTTTTTCAGTCGAAACTCGTTTTTGGCATCATGTGAGTCACGCGATCATCAGTCAGATGTTACTACTGGTGAAAACAACACAGAAGACAACAGGAAGCGATAGGAGGATGAAGGTTTGTTTTTGGTTTTCATTTTTTTCCGGACAATGTGCAGCTGGCTCCACCAGAGCTCTCACGACATCAAACAATTCATAAAACGTTGTGTTGAATCTTACTCCAACTCTTGAATAAGATGATGACATTTCTGACGGCTGAGAGATGAATAAATAATAATAATAACACTTATGCTGCCCATTATATTTTGAGATCTTCTTGTAAATGTTTGCATCTGTCGCTGCCATGATTTTTCGCAGGAACAAACTTATTCAAGCGATTTTAACTTATTTTCTTATTTAACGCAAAAGAAGAAAGTGCAAAATTGTGTTGTTGGGTTTTTTTCCCCAACATCTGCAGAATTTTGATAAAGATTTGTGCACATTTGTAATAGAAATGCAGCTACTGTAGTAGAGAGAGGAACTCCTGCAAATGATTTGTGAATGATGAGGTAGACACCAGTAGCCCGCCCTCTGCTGGCCCCTTCACCACTGTCCTTTGCTTACTTGATTGCTCTACAACGACGTGCAGCTGGAACCAATGCAATTTGAACAAAGTGATAATGGTGAATTACAAGAAATTAGTCATTTATAAATTACAGCCTCTCGTCTCCTTATCTCCACGTGCCAGCCTCCTGTTGTTGCTCAATAATAGTGCTCACTGTGGCGTGTTAGTGACAACTCAACAACAAAAGCAGTTAGTGTATTAGGCTCGCTACTAAAGAAAAAAAAAAGGTGCAATTTTACATTGAAGTTGTTTAAGAGGAGATTCTTCGATTAATTATTTATGAATCTCATGCATATATGTAAAAGTGTTGCTAGTCATGAAATATGCAAAATAGCATTTAGAGCCTGATTTTTTTTTTTTAAAGTTTGCCTATCAAAACATAAACAGACATGGCATTAGCATTTCGTTTAAAAATAGAAAGGAGTTAAATCTGAGCCGACGTTAAAAAAAAAGAAAAAAAAAAAAGCCCCCTTGAAATCAGCAGAGGGGGATTAGATAAGCGAGTGTTTCATCTGCTTGTTAATTCATGTTTTAAAGGACATGCAAGATTCCTGTTTAAAAGTCCAGATGAGAACAAAGCCGATGTGGGGAAAAATGCCTTTCCTCTGAAAGAAAATGTGGTGAAACCACATTGGATCTGAAAATAGATCAACTATCCAGAGACTTCCTTCCTGTTGGTTCCAGGTGTGGCCCATCTTTTAGACGTTTGTCGCATACCTTTGGGGGTTCCGCCCGAAAGCTTAGTTTTGTTTGTAGCTCCTATCTTTTGTAAAAAAAAAAAAAAAAAAAAAATCACCTAACAAATAGAAGTAGAAGACGTCGCACCAAACAATGATCTTCTTGTACAGAGAACAGATGAAGCAAGAAAAAAGGAGCAGTACAACAACCTGGTGAGGAACTGTGTTGCCTGGTGCCGCACAAACCGAAAACATCCTGGACTCGGGGAAGTCCGGACCAAACTTATGACCGGTTCAGATCAACCAAAGGAGACTATTCAGCAAAAAGTTGCTACTCGACAAGTCCATGACCAGCAGGCTCAGCAACTCTGTCGTCTCTTATGCCATCAAACTTTTTAATTCCTACCTGGGGGGAAGGGGAATGCGCCATTGACCATGTAATTGACCATGTCACTGACCATGTAATTGCGCAATTTGATATTTTGAAAATAAATTTGCTTAATGGAAACACACCAATTAATGACTCGTTTTTTGATAAAACAGTTTTTGCTCTTCGATAAAGTAGTTTTCTTCTGGCTGTTCCGAAATCTCACAGAGCTGCAGTGGAAACTCTTTTTTTTTTTTTTTTTTTTTTTTTTTGCGTGATCAAAAAACAGACGTCGCCACTGGCAGAAACCACGAAGAAGACGACAACAGGAAGTACTTGGAGGATCATGGCGCGGCCTGATTTTTATTAACTTATCGCTTGAACAAACTTATTAAAGTATGATTTTACTTGCATTTCTTATTTTCTGTAAACACTGCAATTGCGAAATTGTGTTTTTTCCCCCGACATTGTAACATCGACAGTTTTGTGCACTTTTATAATGAAAACCCAGCTAATAACAGTTCATTAGCTGCTCTGCAATTTTAAATATATTTACTGATCGCAAGTACTTTTTATGTATGTGGCTGTATGTATGTGTGTATATATTTGTATTTGTGTGTGTACATGTATATGTATTCATATTGTACATTAGCATTCACATACTTATTTTGCTTATTTTATATGTCAAGCACACATCATTAAGATCCAGTGTAGATGCTGCTGCTATGTCTTTGTAATTTCCTCTTTATATATTTATGACATTGTTTCTTTTATTCACATATATATTGATATGCAGCTTTTTCTGTTGATGTACTGCTGCTGGAAACCAGATTTCCCAGGGGAACCTTCCTGAGGGATTAATGAAGTCTAATCTAATCTTGAATCCAATTTACATCAGCAATTCTCAAAGTCTGGACTCTGATCCAGACTGAGCAGCAAGTCAAACTAGATCTCAATCAAGCCGTATATTTAGAGCCCGCTTAGAGTCCAAACCAGCAGCATTGTGGGAGCATAGCACTGTTCCTGCTATAAAACCAGTCATTAATAAATCTCAAGATTTCATGGAAACACAAGCTCCACTTGACCCAGTGTCGCCACCCTCAGCAAGGAAGTTGACTTCCTTGCTGAGGGTTGTCTTATAAACTGGTTGTCTTATAAGTTAACATAAATCGGTAACTGACCAGCTGATTTGCCGTCTGCAGGTTAATAGCCATCTGCATGTCATTAGCCATTTGCTGTAGGAGGGAGGAATAAAGCTGTGACAGACAAAAAGCGAAGTAAAGAACACCAGGAAGCATAAAACACTGAATATTAGAACTACGACTGAGCTTCTAATGGTCAGTTTTTTTCCTATAAAGGTCACAGTTCTATCCCACTGTGGGTCATTTAGCAAACCAGAATTAGCTAGGTATTTCTTAGTTTTTGTTACTTTTTTTTTTGTCTATTTTGATTTGTATGGTCCAATTAACGACCTACAGCAACAACGATGCAAAAGAACGATTAATCTATACTCTGGGTGCAGCTGGGTACGATTGCCTCATGATGTTGTGAGTGGTTTGAGACGGAGGTGGTGACCACGGCAACATCCGATGCTGGTAACAGTGATGCATGTTTTCCTACCGCACTTTCCAAAAGTCTCCACTAACTACAAAAAAGCAAATAAAGTAGAAAAGTTGCCTATTGCTTCAGTTTAAAGGGGCTCCAGCAGAACAAGATTCCCCTCTATTGACGCTTTTTGCTACCCTGTGTGCTAAGTCCGAAGTTGGTTTAGAATAAATATTACAGCTAAGTGCATTTTATTTTTGGGGGGTTTTTAAATGATTGAATGTGATTTTTCCCAGCCGCTAACACTTGCCCGTAAAGTGTGAAGTTCGCCAGCTAGACCACGAAGGAAGCTTCGCAATGAAACTTGCGGAAAATTGCGTCTGCTGTAAACGACCGTCCTCCACTGCAAAGAGACAGGTGCCAAATCGAACGACATCTTTGCCAACACAGACTGAACAGCTTGGTTCACTTCGTTCACCACAGGCAGACCACAACTCTAAAATGGCGCTGAAAATTAGCATCATTGTTCATAACGCCTCCTCCCATTTACTGATTGGCCTCGGTGAAATTCATCCGGAGGAATTGCGCTCTGGGAAAAATCCCAGAAGTGCCATCGAAGGGAATTGAGTGGAATTGTTTCGGAAGGAAATGGCGGCGAAATAAAAAAATTCTGACATGACTATTGAAGGTTTCTTGGTATTTGTGGTCTTGCAATCATGGTACATGAAGAAAGTTTTAGCAATCAAGGTTTGCTAGTTGCTAGCTTAGGCTAACAGAAAACAACACAGTTAAAAGCTCAAAGAAGATCTCAATGACATCTGTAAGCTCAAATTTAAAAGGCTTGCAACTCAAACCGATGCCGTTTTGTGAAATTCATCCCTTTTTACCCGCCTGCTACCCACCATAATCCCACCTCCCCCTGAGTCTCTCCAAACAGGTGACATCCTGTGCTGCTCCTGGTTTCAAATAATCTCATACAACAGATGGGTCTTTTTCCGTGGCCCTGCCAGCAAGGCCTGAACTTCGCCGCAGGCCCCTGTGGCAGCACAAACACAAACGCCACTGATGCCAGAAGAGGGGTCCAGCTTTTCGCAGCACTTCTCACTGTAGTCACCAGAAAATGTGGGTGGGATATGCACTTCCTCCACAATTTCCTGTGTTCCATGGCTGTGGGATGGCCTGGGAAAATCAGAGGAATTTGGCGCTTTAAGCATTGGGCCGCAACAACAGGTGGGTGAACACATGAGCAACAGGCGTGGAAGTCATTTCTGTCGCATTTGTTTATGTAAGACGTGTGTTATTGGGATTCTGGGAGTAAAATGGGGAAATTCAGGAGTAACAGCAGCAAAGGGCCAGACATTTGAGACAATCACTTCAAACATGTAAAAGGCCTAGACATTGCTTAAAACATGTTTAATTCCTTCAATAACAGACAACAAAACTGAGCAAAACTAGAGTACTGTAGTCGGATGCAGAAACACAGAACCCACATTTCTTTATGTAGCAATTATGTTCAAGGTAGACTGCGACTTTGTCATATGTCACTGAACCATTACAAAAGTATACAGGTTGAAGGTAATGTAATGCCCTCTGGCGTTTACACAAAAACTTCTATGCTACATTTATATTTGGCCGCTTCCTAGTAACTGCTGGTCTTTTCAAATGTCGATGTGGGAAAAGTTCCACGTTCAGACAGTGACGCCAAGAATCAGCTGTAGCTGTCATGCCAGACCACTGTAGACATGTTGCAACATGACGTTATGCGTGCAAGATCCTGCTCACCAAAGAAGACTTACCCATTGGTTTCGGCTGTCGAGTTGTCAACGTAACGCACTAATTCTTAAATGTACTTGTGGCATATGAAAGAAAAAGGGACGGTGCTTTGATACCAGTTGTTAACACTACAACAATTAGGAAACAAGGCCAGATACAAACTTTTAAAGAAAATAGAGAGGGAGAAGGAAGTAGGTCAGTTAGGCTAGCTTGACTTTCACAACCTTAACATGTAGACATGCTGTGGAATTCGTTGTTTTTGTTCCGCTAGAAACAAAAAAAAAAAAAGCGGCGACCCTCAGACCAATCCCGACTGATCATCACACCACAGCTGTGTTCAGACCATCACTAATTAATAATCACAAAATAAACATCAAGCCTGTAAATATAACACTGTAATGGACTGAGTGTTCTGTTCATTGTGTGGGAAATGTTGGTGTTTGGTTTTTGGTGTTGAATCATTAGTGGAGCTCTTGCCGGTCAGTTGCTATGACAACGGATCTGCGTGCGGCGTGAGGAAAAAAAAGGATGCGGACGGTTTTGAGTCGTTCTGCATTACTTGTGGCGCGCGCAGCACTAAATTAATACCTACATCTTCAGCTTTCATTTACACATAATTAATTTTGCTGTGTCAACGCAGCTATGGGTGGGCATACAAAATAATAGTCTTTGTACACGTGCGAAATATCCGGATGTCATGCAATGTTTCCAGACGGCGCTATGATCTTAGCATGTAATCGTACACGCATGCGTTTTTGACCGTTAGCTTCCACCTCATTGTAAACAGTAACCCGTCCTCATCTCCCATGACGGAAGTGCTCATGTAACACTTGTCCTCATGAAAAATTGTCAAATTGAACAAGTAGCACAACACTGCACAATGTTGTTTGCCATTGTTTTCGTTGTTATCTGCCCATCATAAAACAAACCCTACAGCCGGGCGTTCTGCGTATGTACGCTTTCACATCTGGGGAGTACGTCACACCGCTGAGGCCAGGTTTCAAAAAGTGCCGGTGGTGTCCAGGACCCCGGTCACTGGTGTTGTGTGAACGAGCAGCTGCGTCGCAACAAAAATGTTCAACTGAATAGTGTCTCCGTGTAAACAGGACCTTAGTTTCCCTGTTTTCATAATTATGAAACCTACCATCCACCCACGGGAGCGCCGTATCTTGTCGACGTGTTCAGCGTCGAGAGCGGAAACAATCATCTCATCTTGACTTTTCTACAAGCAGCCTTTTGACTCGGAAGCACGGCTGTGACCTTTTGATAAGCCCGAACTCCGGTTCCCATTTGTGTCACTCTGGCCCTCGACCGTGGGGGGCTGCTGACTGAAACTCGCGCAGAACAGGAAGGCCGTTCCTCCGCAAACCGATTCCTCTCGCGTCCGGATGCAGGTGTTAGCTTGCGTGGGCGTACGAGATTAATCCCGCCACTTTTAATGTCTACGTGCTCGCTGCTGAGTCACTTGTAAAGCTGAGCCAAGTTCGAGAGGGAGGAGGAATGCTAAGCAGCAGCAAGCTCCCGGGGAGCGTGGCCCGGAGAATTTCGGAGCGCTTAAGAGGAACGCTCCTCCCTTCGCCACCTCACTTTTACACCCCTCCATCAATCCTCCTGTTATGCCTCCGCTTCCTCGTTAATATCGTCCCAGGATCTCCCTCCGTCTTCTCCAACGGAGCGTTTCTTGCCTCCACTGCCCCCCTCCTCATTGGTGCCCTCTTAACACTCTTCTCTTAAAGCTCAGCTACTGCCAGCATGCGAGGAAAGCTGCTCCTTTTGTGGTCTGCTGAAAAGGACCCCTGAGTGTGTGTGTGCGTGTGGGTGTGTATGTGGGGGTGGGTGTGTGTGTGTATGAATGAAAGGGTGATGGGGTCAGAACGATTGACACGGGCATCCATCAATTGCGAGCGCGCAGCGTGGCTGTCGCTGTCACAGAGATTTCAGTCAAGCTTGTCCGCATCAATTATATGTTGTAGATAACTGGGACATAACCACACACACACACACACACACTTAAAGTACCACCAGCCCCCCTCCTTCACACACACACACAGCACCACTCATATTTAGCTTGAAATTTTTTGTCCAGCCACACACATACGAAGACTCGACGACCTCGTCTCTCTTTCGGCTTTAGACGTAATAAAGACACAAAAGAACGGCGAGTGTTTTGAAGCCCAGCGGAGCGTGACAATGAAGAGCAGAGGAAGCCTTCTTAATAGCTCGAGTAACCCTGTCCTCTTCTGTGTCTCCCGCTAATGGATGGATAAATTTAGAAATATGGCCAAAAGAGAATGGAACAGAACGTTGGAAATGGTTTCACCCTGAGGAATCGTTCTCTTTTTCTGTCGAGAATTAGAAGGAGCCTTCCCCTAATACGCCTTAAAGAAGTTTAAAGGAATAGTTGGGATTTTTGTCTTTTTAAGTGAGGATTTGTTAACTTAGTCTCGTTAATAGTTCCCTTACCTGGATTAGAAAAATGTCAGTAAGTTTGTGGAAACATTGGAAATTCTGAGCAGAGATGCTAAACAGGTAGTCACTTAGCTACGTCGGAATGAAGTTTAGTTTATAGCTTTCTATAAATTAAACTTTGGGGACTAATATAGATATTTAATGATAGTGGCCCGAGATCACATCCTTGAGGAACCTCACATGTGAATTTTGATTGCTCGGAATTATGTCTGCCAAATGACGCAAAGTTGTCCTTTACTAAAACTGTGCAAACATTTTCAAATAAAAATGGCTTAAATCAGTTTAAAGTTATTTCAATATTTAGACAATGCCATGCATGGGATGCACTTGAACGCATCATAACAGCGCAGCTCTTGGGATGTGTACCAGTGTGTTGTCACATCTCTTCTGCTGTGTAATGTTTGCTAAATGCTGCAGGTATTGCTGGATTTGGACGTAATCAGATTTTTCTCCGGTAGCAGTGATGTTACATGCAGCTTGATTTTGCTTGGAGTGAGTAATTCACCTATTTGCAAAATGAGCTGTGTGCCTTACTGCTGTTAAAAGATGTGTATGCAAATGTAAAGTTTTCTTTCACCTTTCTTTCTCCACGGTTAGCGGCATTAAAACCTTAATTAATGTTCCCAAAGAGCAGGTTTGTTTTGGTCTCACTTTTTAAAGTACTTTCCATTGCACTCTTAGTTCCACACATAAAAATTCTGCACACGTTCAGACATAAAACAGTGCTGTATTTGTTTGGTACATGAGCCAAACTGACGAGGCAACTCCATATAATTGTGGTACAAATAAATGTACTGTTACACCCCTAGTGGATTTATTGCGGACTGCTAAGTCATTCTTTCTCAGGCAGATTGACGCAGAAACAATAAACTTCTGTAACGGAACTTTACGTGATTAGAGTCAATCTGTAGCTGAAAGCGTAACAACTTCCTTCTGTAAGCATAGAAGTTTAATCTCTCTCAACTTGGCGTGGACAATCTCAGTCTGCGTTGTGTTAAATTGCTTAAATCAGCAAGGCCCTCTGACTAGCTGTTAGCCTTCCAAGGCTCTTAGGTTTTACTCCCTGTATAAAACTGGAGCTCCCACTTTAAGAATAAAAACGACTTCAATCCACAACCTGAAAAAGGACCTTCATCGTGGACTGTAGGTCATGGCACGAGATGAGAGCCTGCTGTGAGAGTTGAAAATCAGAACGACAAAATGATGTAGTGATGGTTGGCCATAAAACGTGACAGAATGAGAGTGACAGAGGAAAGAACAGACCTGTGGGGGATGATATCATCATTATGACAGTCATGCTAATGTACCATCTGGAGTAATGGCTTTTGGATGCTTCTTTGACCAAGCCCTGAGGTTACAGTGATTTATTGACGGCGACGAGCCTTAAGGCTACCCAGCCAAATTAAAGCTTCTAATCATTACATCAAGTGCATGTAATGTACGAGGTTTCACCCAAATTTGAGGTTTGAAAACCAAACAGCGATCTAAGGTTACCGGGGCTATGTCAAAGCCCTCGGCAACAGGCAGCAGAACTTCAGGGTCAGCTGGTTCCACTGGCACCAGAGCAACACAACTTCAGAGACTTTTGAAGGTGGAAAAATGGAGTTCAAAAAGCTTGAATGCATATGTGCAGTATGTCTCTCAAGTTCTGTGTTATTCACAGAACTTGAAGCCGGTCAAGGTGATTCAGAAGCTCTACAAACGCCTTCACCCACAGAGTGAGTTCTGCTCAGCTGCAACGGCTTCACTGAAGTGGGAGCGGACAATTCTCAGGCTAGGAGAAGTTAGCTGTACTGAATTTACATTTGGCCCACATATTTTATTTAGATTTCTTTTACATTCTGTGAGTAGCTTGGCATTTAGGGAAATCCTGCTGAGTTCAGGAGAGATTGTAAGATGATCAGATCTGTCGATTGAAGTCTTGCACAAGAGTGTCCGAAAGGATCATCTCAGTCACGGAAGAGAGGGAATGCCATGACTCTCATTCTGCCATGGATGAGTCTCTCTTCACCTTTATCAAACGAGAATTTTAAATAGCTTTTATCACTTGTTGTCCACGTGTGCTTAAATATCATGTTTTCAGTCAAATAAATGCAGATTTTATCTGTTTACTGCCAAATTATTTCAATCAGTCCCTCCAGTTTCTTGAGAATTGTCGTGGAAAATCACCAAATCCCCGCACTTTTTAGGGCTGGTATAAAATTGGGAGTTTATTGCAGTTTTTTCTCAAGAATTGTCAAAAACTTTCTGACTTGTACTAAACATCTGCCTCAGCCTTAACTGATGTCAGATTATAGTCCAGGCTCTATAGGTTGGATAATAAAAAGTCGCATTTACCGTCATAAATAAGCGCAAATATTTACAAATTATTACCACAAACACTGATCGTTATTGCAGAAAATCACAAAGAGAATCTTCAATCCTGAAGGGACTGAAAAGATGTTCAATAATATTATTTAATTCTAAGAATTTATTGATATTTTAACAGTTTGTGAACAAGTTTTATCAGTACATACTGGCACAACCGGCCCTTTAAGAGTATTCATGATCTAGATTTGGCCCAGAACGAAAATGAGTTTGACATCCCTGGTCTAGTCGGTCTGATCCAGACCTGGACTATTGTTGTGCTGATACAAATGTTCACAAAGTCTTTTTCCCACGTTCAAGTGAAGTCCAGATTTTTCATCCCAAGTCCAGTCTAAAATCAAGACTTGTATCCCAGTTTCAAGCCAAGTGTGGTCTTCCATCCCAGGTCAGGTCTAGAGTCTTCTCAAAAAGTGAAAGTCAGGTTTAGAGCATTTTTTGCCAAGTCAGGCCTAACGTCTTTTGTCACAACGTCAACTCACCTCTAGTCTTTCATCCTAAGTCCAGTCTGCAGTCTTTCATCCTAAGTCCAGTCAAGTCTAGAGTCTTTTGGCGTTTGTCCAAATCAAGTCTTCTTAGTGGAAGTCAAGGCTTCCACCAAAAAGTGTTTCCTCCAAAGTTCAATCTAGTAGAGTTTTAACTGACATGCACTTCAACTCCAAAGTTTTTCATCACAAGTTCAGTTCCAAACAAGAGTCCCCACCAAATGCCAGTCTTTCCTCTCAAGATAAAGTCGAGCTTAGAGTCTTTTGTGCCAAGTCGAGTCGCAGGTCTTTTATCACAAGTCAAGTTCCATTTCTTCCTGTTCAAGATTTTCTTCTCAAATCCAAGTCGTGTCAAGATCTTATAACCAATGTCTGAGTTAGGTCTTGAGAATTAAACCCAAATCAAATTCAAGTTTAGAGCATTTTGTTACTGAGGCAAGACTATGGTCTTTCAACCCCTGTTCAGGTAAAGTATAGAGTCATTCATCATAAGGCCAAGTCGAGATTACAGTGTTTTGTTTTTCATCCCAAGGCCAACCCAGGACTCTAAGCTGACAGGTGGGAACAATTGCCGATTGCCAAGATTAAGGTTGAACTTTTCGTTCTTTGTCGTACTGTATTTCTTTAGAGCCAACAGCCCAGCACATACCTTCATATGTCTTTATGAGAAATACTTACGCTATTTCACGCTTTGTATTTTTTATGTTCATTCGTTAAATCAACATTGACACTTCAAAATCTGACATGTCTTGGTCCTTTCAGATATTAAAATGTGACTCATTGGTATTGTAACAAGTCCTTTATTGAGGCATTCCAGGTACCTCAACTTCAGCTTGTAACCACAATGAACAGAAACTGCATTCATGCTGTTATGACTCGTAACTTCATTTTGCTTTGCTTTCCCCATTTCTTCAAAAACACAGTTGATGACGGTGGTAAAAATCCATAAACACCGTCAGCAGCCCAACACATAAAATTCTTAAACGGTGTATGAGCTCAGATGTGCTCCACTGGACTCGCTCGATGTCCAAAGGGGGCTGTAACATCTGCCCAAGTGTGCCGAGTTCAGCGGCTGGATGAGGATATGCAGGGCGTCTAAAAAAAAAAAAGCATTGTGTGTTCAGTCAGCCTTTTCATAGGGTTAACATCGGTGTTACCAGGTGCTCTTTTGACATTTCGAGCCATTTTCGGGGCTAAGTCTTATAAAAAAAAAACACAAGGTTGTTCTTTGTGTGCACAACTAAAACGTGTCGCATGTGTAAAATAAAGTGCCCTTGTCGTGTTCCGGCTCTTTCCAGTGAAATCTTCCAGCATGACTGTCAGGCTTTGAGCATCAGCCTACACACACACACACACACACACACGCATGCACACACACGTCTCCTTCCTGCCATAAGAACTCGGGCACAAAGACGCACGGCACAGCCATGCAAACGGGATTTTTTACACTTCCAGACTAAAATGAGATTATTTTTTGCCTTTGAGATTATTCCAGCCGAGCGCTCTGGTGTTGTGTCTCCGTCCTGCTTTGGGTGCCTGTTGAAGCTCTGCACATCCAAGAAAAGGTGGGGGTGAAAAAAAAGAAGGAAAGAAAGGAAGAAGAAGAAGAAGAAGAAGAGAGGATAATGTAATAAAACCAGGAGTCAATTGCCTGGTTTCACCTACAGGGCTGAGCACGCTCGGCCAGCACTTGCTCATTATTCACATCATTCATTCCCCACACACCCCTGAACACGCTGTTGCGCGGGCAGAAATGAATTGTCTGCCAGGCTGTAGTTCAGAATAAACAGCCACCACTATCAATTTATTTCGAAGTCGGAGACGGTAAAGCCCCGGCGATGGCCGCATTAGCCCGTGGTTGATAAGTGGTTATTGTGAACAGGGAATGATACGGCGACGGCTAATGAGAGGCTGCAGACAACATCCCATTTTCCTATCCTGTCATAAACACAACACTTCATCTTCTTAACGCTCCTTCTGCTGGATTGGTCCGGGTGGAATTCAAGCACAATCTGTGGCCTTCCTCTAACTTTGTTAACCGTTTTTATTCTATTTCATACTTGGATTAAACCCCCAGAACCCGGGGGACTCATCAATCACGGCTCTAGGTGCTTTACAGCGAACGGGGGGGTGATTCCAGCCGGGGGAGGGGGCTCGTCGTAAATTCTGTCGTCGGGCTGTTGAGGTATCGAGTCTGCGGGGCCAACTGATCTCAAGATCTCGATCCGCGGGTTTCTTTTGGGCCGGTGCTAATTAAAAGATCGACATCCATCAGGTTCACCTGGAGCAGACAGCAGCGCAGACGCTGTATTGTTACAGTTAATTTCTCATACTGCTCCTGTGTGGCTTCAAATTTGCGGCAATTGGATTTTAATCTGTGTACCACTGATTAGTCATTTGGCTCCCCAGCCGCTGTGTAATTTGTTCCACAACAGAGAGCGGAACAGGCACGTGCGGGCGTACGGCACGCACACACACACACACACACACACGAACGGCATGCACGCTGGGCGACTCCAACGCACAGATGCTTAAAGAGGTGGACACATGAGAGAAACAGAGAGAAGTGAGAGAAAAAGTAAAAAGCAGAGAGAGATACAAAGAAGAATGAGAAGACAATAGTTTGGTTTGAGAGATTTAAGGCTATTCAAGAGGATCTC
This sequence comes from Girardinus metallicus, assembly GCA_903067095.1. Lineage (NCBI taxonomy): Eukaryota > Metazoa > Chordata > Actinopteri > Cyprinodontiformes > Poeciliidae > Girardinus > Girardinus metallicus. The sequence goes on along the minus strand of CAEGAE010017788.1, from coordinate 7,135 downwards.
GGCGCCCTCTTGTGGATGCAGAGAGCAATGGACACGTTGAGGATAGCTTGATTAAGTGTCTGCGTTGACGGTAGGCGCACATGTCCAGAGGGGGACGGACGAGGTTGCTCACTCAAGTCTTTTCATCGGGACTGACGCTGTGGAGTAACTGGAAACGCTCTCCAGGTTTCAGGGTCAAGATCACAGGAGGAGGTTGAAAGATGAGCAGAACGGAGTCATCCCACCAGACAGGAGAGGGTAAGGTCACAAATGAGACGCAAGGCCTATGAAGGCTGGAGAGGAGCTGGGTTAGAGCGTTCTTGTTTGATCTAAATACTAGACTCTAGAAATATGCAGTGCACAGTTATATTGATATTAAATATAGAAATAAGCTTACAGGTCATGCTCAGTAATACCCCATCAGACCTCCATGGATCCATGGTTTTCACTGCAGTAGGAATGTGTAAGACTCCAGCATTTACTTGCTATGCGTCTGATACTGTGTGGCACAATTTGACTGCCATCTTAACCCGTTTGTTTTATGGCCACATCTGAATATTCCTTGAGGTTCACAGACAGAAATATGATAATAACAGTACTTAACCTCATGCTTCGCTGTGCAGACGCTCTGTCTGCACTGATGATGAGAGACGATTCGCTCACCAATTCTTTTGAAAATAATTGGTACTGCAACTAAAGTTGCAGTACGTACCTTTTACAAAGATATGTTTTTCGCACGTTTGCTAAGACGGTCACCATGTTGTAGCAGTATAATATGATTCAGATTGCCATCTGAAGAAATCCACCGGTCCAGGTCAAAAACAGCCAATCAGAGCCAGGAGGGAGGGTCTTGGTGCTGCCAATCATCTCTAGTACGTGCTGCTCACTGTGCTAATGTCGGAGAAACAACTCCTAGTTACAGAAAAACAATTTATTTGCCCTCATCTGTGGCCATGCTAGCTAGCTTTAGCATTGACGGGAGGCTCTGTTGTGTTAGAAATAAGTGGAAGCTATGAGCGGCACATACACAGACTTCATTGACAGTGCTACCGCCCTCCTCCTGGCTGTGATTGGTTGTTTCTGACTGAGCTCTGTGTTTCTACAGTTAGTACTGGGAGCACTGGGAGAAGGCAGATTTTAGATTTTTTTTAAATAATATTTTTACACAGATTATCGGTCTCGCACTGTGTCACGACATAATGATAATTTTAGCAAGTATATAAAAAAACATAGTTTTCATAAAAGTTACATGCTGTAGCTTTAAGGAATTTAAATGTAATGATTGTGTTTACAGTGAATTGATCTTCATGTCGAGGAAAGCAAAGTTAGAAGAATTTTCTTGGAAATAACCTGAAAACAAACAGGTGAATAAGAAATCAGCCCTGAAGTCGTGTGCTACTAAAAACCTCTGATACTTGAGATATTTACTCGCGTCAGCATGCCAAATGCTTGGAGTAGCTCGAACGGCAGGGCGGTCTGACCTGCTTACAGAGCGTTTCATCTAATAATTATTTGGAAACTTGGGGCACTGAGAACGTAAATAGAACTAACATTACATCACTTCCTTCGGTGCAATTTCTGGGTTGTTGTTGCAATAAAAGTTCAAAATAATCAAAAAGACTAGTCTTTGCGCGTTCGATTGCCATGACAGACAAAGGAAACAACTACAATGTAACGACTAGTAACTGATTTGCTAAGATAAAATAAAAACTGTAAAATAGATCACAGCAGCAGGCCGACACATAAAAAAGTCTATAAGTCAGAGAAAAACCTGGACTTGGACACACATTATTGAGTCACAAATTATTATTTTTCCTTTTTTGCGATCATCAGAAATATCGAAATAATAAAATGACCCTGATACTGAAAGAAATAACAGAAAGCAGTGATGCAAATACACTCATAATTTAGAATGATCCTTCAGATAATGATGGTGCTTTAACATAAGACCTCATAATAAACCTAATTAAGAAATATTATAATTACAGCTTAGATGTTGGAATTTCTCTTGAACTGTGCTGTGAACGTTTCTCCACTAGGTGGCAACAGTAACCTGCACTACAGCTGCTTCTGGACTGATTCACAGAACCTAAGACAGCCAGTGTTGCTGCAGCGGTCACACACTGCCTGGAAAACCTTGAATAAAAGAACTTGACTACTATTTGAGGTTCCTCAGACGGTATGGGCTCGCTGCTGTTGCTTGTAAACAAACAAAACGTCCTACCTAAAATGAAGAAAAATGCAAAAAAGGGGCAGCTCAGATATAAACATATCTTCATTCGACTTATATTTTAGCTGTGCAATGATATCTACCTACTGCTGAGGAAAAATGTTTAAAAAAAAACAAAAAAACATCTCAGCTTTCAGATGTACCACTTTTATCACAACTTGGTTCCTATCTCTGTGTATAAAATGTACTAAAGCATTTGAAATAATCCACAAATCTAAAAGAAGAAATTGATTTCTTCTCCTGTTTGGTCTTGACCCACATCCTGACATCAGCCTAATAAATAATACAGCAGCTTCTGGCTACAGAAACAACATCAGTTTTTAATAAAAGAAAAAAAAAACAAGAAACATTCCTCTGCAGCAACTTAAACATGTCATGTGACAAGGGAACTTTTTTTTTTTTTTTTTTTAGCTGTTTAGTGGTTTGCTGGTGGGGGGGTTCTATAGACAAAAGGCCGTCGGTAAGTTTAGTTCCCGGGATGTTCAACCAAACAACATCTGTCATTCTACTGTAAATGAACTTATTATTATCAAAAAAAATCCAAGCTGGCCCGTTACAGATCGACTGAACATCGGATTCGGTTTGAAGCGTCCGGCGTCCCAAAGTTAATGAATCTTTATCAGCGCAGAATGAGCGTTTGCATAGGCTTGTGTGGACGTAAATACAGCTACTGGCTTTGTTTATGTTCTGCTAAAGTAAAAAATAAACAAAAAAAAACACAATCTCGCAATTGCGTTGTTTCCATTTAACGAATCACTATTAAAAATCACACATGAACAAGACATAACACCATCCTCATAGCACTTCCTGTGGTCTTCTTCTTCGTGATTAGCGCCAGTAGCAACGTCTGGTTGTTGATCATGTGACTTGTGTGATGCGAAAAACGTGTGTCCAGTCGCAGTTTTGCAAAATACACCAATTTTGATACGGCCGTAAAAAAAAACAAAAAAAAAAACACCTCTTTTCGTAAAAGTTTCTGAGAAAATGGCGCGTTTTCCATTAAGCGAATTAATTTTCGAACTGTCAAATTTCGTAATTTGAAGGTTAACGGAAACGCGGCTACGGATGAGTCACTGATGTCATATTTAAGTAGCAATGGTATAGATGTGAGCTGCAAAACGTTTCAACATTCCCCCAAAAAAATCTGCCACTCGCATTAACTGTTGTGTGATGGATTATTACTTACCTAGGGCGGGGTTATACCCACACCAACATTTTTCATCATCATTGTTGTGCCGTTTGTTTTTTCCATAAGAAGAAACTACTGGAATCGAGCAAGGCTTTTCTCAGAACTCAAACCTATTAAAAATAAAAAGACAGAGAGAGAGAGAGAGAGAGAGAGAGAGAGAGAGAGAGAGAGAGAGAGAGGAGATGATTACTTGGGTGTACCTCTGTGCATCCATCAAATCTCTCTGCCCATTTGGTTCAGCTCATGGTAGCAGGAGGCCAGCCTGCGGTGGACACGCTCCAAGTCCATCAAAGAGACGCAACAGACCGACCAGCACACATGAACGCGGTGCTAACGTCAGCCCAAAACAATCAATCCAACAAGCGGAGGATCCGAACCGCACGGAGCAATCGGATGTAGAGAAGCCAAAGCAGAGGTCTTGTTTTACTGTATTCGAACTGATTACTGCATCATATTATCATCAACTGTCCCTGTCAGAGACGCTGACTAATCATCTGACTCACAGAGGGTGACTCGGCCCTCTGTTGTTCGTTTAGTTCAAGGACCTTTAATGAGTAGCTGGAGTGGGGAATATCCCCGCTGAGCTAATTAGCCTGTCAGGAGCCGCAACTCACAGTTATTATTGGTCTCAATCAGGCAAAAATCAATTGCTGACTTGACATATAAAGTGAACGTGTTGGAGCACCAAAATAGCTTGGCAGTCCAGTTCGGAGGACCAAATTTTCGCCTAACCAAATGTATTACCTGAACGTTTTGGGAAGCCGTTGTAAAAGACAGACAGAGAAATTTGACTGTACAATCTGACCTTTAAGGATGGATGCCATTATCTGTAATGTGCAAAGGAGAAAATACGTAGGTAGCTGGAACATTTCAAACATGCGTTAGTTAATTATAAATCACTGACCTTTTTGGATTCGGAATCCTACAGTGTTTGGCAAATCATTTTGGGACTTTTTTTTTTTTTTTTTTTTAAACAGATTAAATTTCTTCTGATCTTTGTTTTAAATGTTTTAGTTCTTATATGGAACATATATTTTTTTTAATTATTTCTCTAAACAACTTCATAACTGACACAGACCCATTCGGTAAATTATAATATTATAGAAAAGTCTATTTATTTCTGTAACTCCGTCACCAAGTGAAACACGTCTCTTAAAGGGCCAGTATTATATGCTTTCCATGCATATCATAACATAACATGATGTAAAGCTAAAAGAAAAAGGTGAATTTGACAGAATACCGCATCTCCAGTCATCGTGATTACAATTTTACATTAGACCTGTAATAGAAATGTGGGCTTAGTGAAAAGATTAACAAATTCAAATTCAAAAGGTGCTTTTTAATCTGACAAATGAGACTCAATTATTAAGAATCCTGCCCTTCTCGCAGAGTGCGTTAAGCACTTTTTAAAAACATAGTTCTTATTGTTTTAAACTCCAAGGAAATGAACAAAACCACGTCACCCAAAATGGCTTTCAAATCAGGGAGGCTCGTTATTCCAGCCTCTTTAGCAACACTTTGTTCCTCCGGTGAGCGTCTGAAACATTCACACTTATTACGGTCACAACCTTCTACCTTTTTTGTCTCGTGTCCCATTTATTACAGGCCCACCGCCTAAAGGACGCATCAGTGGCATAACAGAGGAGCTGGGAGGAAAAACACAGAGCGTTGAGAAAAATAATAAAATGTGTCATTTTCCCTTTTTTTTTTCTTTTCCCCCCATGAAAGCCTGTGAAAAAAGGTGCTTATGTTTGTGATGTATTCATGTTCCATCAAGTTAGAAAAAGATTCCAGCAACTTTTACAGCATGCATTTTCTTCTTTTTCCTTTCAAAGCGTTATGTAAAACCCAGCCTTTTGTGCTTCCACCGAGCTTTCACACATCCATTTTATGGAGAGCTGGGCTCTCTCACTACAATCACAAAGCGTCCTTTTCGATTGTTTCATGGTTTCGCGGAGTTCTTCTTTTCACTGTGCCTGCGATGCCGCGTTATCTCTTCCTTTTATTTGCGAGCAACTCAGTCACACACATTCTGCAAGTCACAGAGGAATTTCAAGATACAGAAAACCTTCTGCTCATGGATTCTCACCGGCATAACGTCGATATGGCTGTTAACCTTTCAACGCTACTTTCAAGACTTGACAATGACAGTTTGTCATTGTCAAATTTACATGAATTGTAAATTCATGTAAATTCTTTCACGGAGTTACTGAAATAAATGGACTTTTTCAATAATATTGTAATTTACTGAATATTGCTGCATATGCAGCTAAAAGCCGCGTTTCCATTACAAATGGCGCGCAAAACTTTGTCAGTAAGTTTGGAAAAAACCCCCCAAAAAAACGGTTTCTCCGCAAAATAAGAAACGCAATTAAAGTCACGTGAATAAGCTTGTTCACATAAGTCATTAAAAAACATGCTATCTCTTCGTCTTCCAGCTACTTCTTGTCTTCTTCTTCTTCTTGTTTTGCACGAGTGGCAACACCCGGTGAAAAAAAACCCACCTCATCTTGCCTCTAAAAAGCTTTATCAAAAAAAACAACAAAAAAAACTGAAGTTTTTTCAAATTTGCTCATGTTCGTTAATCAAATTTATTTTTACGTTTCAAATTGCGTGATTATATAACCATTGGAAACACAGCTAGTGTGTTGTGGGGTTGCTAAGTATAGATTGATTATTAACTGTGACATTTTCTCTCTATATATGTAATGTGTTAAGAACGGCTTAGACCCAGGACGAGAAGGAAAATGTGAAACAGTAGTTCACATTTAGCTTCTTGCTGCATGGTAATGGTGAATTACTGGCAACACAACTGGAAAGGACTGGAAAAAAAACAAAGTGGCCATTTACCCAGTTCCTCTTCAGAGACTCTGATGATGATTATCTGGAATCCTCTGAAGTTTAACAGAGGAAGAAAAGGAAATGTCGGGTTTACAAGGGACTGTTTCACCCACAGGACCACAAAGATCAGGACGCGCTTCACACTGGAAACCAAGGATGGTGACATAGATAAGCAGCTGGTTCTTACTCACCTCTACAACGATGTCAAATCTCGCCATGAGGGACATGTACGATCTTTATATCCATGATCCAAAGTTCAGTGATCGGGTAAATAGTCAAGCTGGGCAACAAAGAGGGGCAATGAGGCAGAACAAATCCAAAATCCATGAAGCTGTAATCAATATCCAGGTGCTTGAAGCACAGGCAGAGAGGCACTCAGGAGTCAGAGAGAGCAGGCAGAGGACAGCGAAACGGTCAGATACACGATCAGGATAACAGACATGAACGCCTGAAGGCTGAGGGGACGGCTGACAATCCAGGGCTGAGGCACAGGTCACAGTGATCAGCCAGCAGAGGACTGGAGCAACACCGGACTTAACTGAATCTGTCACATGATGCATTACAATGAGCTCAATAATTTACAGTCTCAATCATTTTTGCTTACAGAATTCATAAACCATTTCATTAGTGGGTTTTGTTGTTTCCACTTTGTTTGTTGTTTTTGGTTTTGCCTCATTTTGGAAGTTTTAAAATGTCACGCAGTTCCATTGTTAAGAGATCTTTACTAAATCTAAGTTTGTAGGTTTTTGAGAGAGCAAAATTGGATTAGATGGAAGGAACAGTGAAGATCGTGACAATATCGTTTTGTAAACTTTTGTTTTTCTTGTTTATTCGGTAACACTATATATATATATATATATATATATATATATATATATATATATACATATATATAT
>CAEGAE010017776.1:0-18029 GCA_903067095.1 Girardinus metallicus | reverse complement strand
TTTTGTGTGTTGTTGGTTGTGTGTTTTTATGTATGTTTTGTGTGGAGAAAAAAAAAAAAAAAAGATATATATATATATATATATATATATATATATATATATATATATATCGCACTGCTTTGCTTAATTAAAATGATAAAGCTTTAGGTTTTTACTAAATAACAATTTTATTTTTTTGTGTGTGAGATTTTGTATATTATTAGTAGTATTTTTGACTGCATTTTACTTTTTTAGCCCATGCGACCATGTAAATTTATGGAAAAATTATGATTTCCAGTTACGGACTGACTTAAAAAAAATGTCTAAATTTAAAACTTGGTCAGCTGTGGCATTCAGTACTACTTTTTTTAAATATACAAATCCATTTTTAAAAATCCTCACATTTAACGTTTGACAATCACCTGACGTGTTAAATCTCCTTTTCTCCTCTCAAGCTGTTAATGAAAGTCTTGCTTTTGAAACTATATGTTAGTGACAGATTTGCAATGGAGGCATCTGCAAAATGAAGTGCAATAATTGCTCAACTGCCTCAAGTATTACCACCAGCTTCGAATGTTCATAATTCACACACTGTAATTGCATTTTTTGCGAGGGGCTGGTGGGGGTTTGGCTTTCATTACTCCTGTTGGAGGTTCGTTTGACGTGCCGGCAGAACAGGAAGGGAATTTGTACAAGTTCACAATGAAAAGGCTATTAAGTGTTCAGTGGATTTGATGGGTGTTACACGGTAATGGTGCAAACTTTAGCGGGAACGTTGACAGCAGAGTCATTACAGCTGTCCTTGTCCAATGAGATTTGGAATGACAGTTCTGAGTCTCGCCTGTATTCCTTCATGTAATCATGAAGTCTCATAAAGAGCTGCAAACATCGTCGCTTGTTCTAATTAATCTGAAAATATGCAGCTGCACAACACAAATCTTTCATCCCAAATACAAAACTGAATCTATTAAGTCCTTTTTTCTCTTTCCAGTCCGTGTTACACATCGCACTCTATTAATCACGGTTTTCTGCGACTGGACAAAATGTCCCTTTTCTCTCTCTGTTTTGCTGAAGGTTGGCCGAACCAACTCGGCATTTAGGCCTAAAGAAAGCCCAGGGGTACAATTTCCTGGGCTCCGCTCCACCGGCGCCAGCCAACCTCTGTGATTGGTTCGTTTTTATTCTTCCTCATTAATCACACCATTGGCGTGGTCGGACGTTCCAAAAATTCCTTTTTCTTTTTTTTTTTTGGTTTAATTTAATGGATTTTGTGTTTGAGATGGGTTTGGGTCCAATTGCCCTCAGTCTGGCCGATTTAAGGCACTACTTTAGTGCCTAAAACCCATGTCTTAGATTGACGTAAAAGAATAATGGTGTAAAGAATTCTGGACAACCCTGAACATTTGCATGACGCTGAAGACATTTTGTTTTATGATAGTCTGTGTAATACAAGAAAATCTACCATCAGAATCTACAACAGAATCTTTAGAACCTTTAATGTCCCTTTGGTATCAATAATCTATTTTTGAATTGAATTGAATTATAGTTGTACATTAGTAACAGTGAATGCTTTAACTCTAGTCTAGTCCATAACTACACATTATTGGTTTATGACAGGTATCTCTCAAAAGATAATAAACCAATATAAATGTGGAATGAGTCTTAATTAAAAACATGAATTGTAAAAAAAAAAAAAAAAAAAAAAACAATTACATCTGGTTAAAAACGGCATGTAGTGAATATATAGTCGATACACTTCTCAGTTATCACTGGATAATGGATATTTAGCATTCCTGACCAAAGAGGGTTATGAATAATTTTGGGCTTAACTGCACAAATGTTGACTTTTTTTTTTTTTTTCCACAAAGCAGTTAGCAAATTGCCTTAAGTACTCAAGTTTTGACAGCTTTGTAATTAACAAACCTGCTGTTTTGCTGACACTACTAATTTATGCCAAACATCTGTTTTGTTTTGTCTTTTCTACAATCTGTTCAGTGAAACTGAAACGAACAGGCAGGATGAAGAGATTGTAAATACAGTATTTTGTCCTTTTCAGACAATATTTAGACTCAGATATATGTGGTACACTATTTCATCTTAGTCATCTGTATATTTGCGTGCGTAGTGCTCAATCGAGTGATCGGTTGAAATGTGATGAGGTGATTATTTTAATCATCCTCAATTCATTTGGAAATCAATTAATTGTTAACTGGAAGGTACAGATTATAAAATAGACCATTGGCTGAAAGAGCAACATACATAAAGCAATAATCAAGACAAAACTGTACAAAAAATATGTATTTTGCATTCAAGGTAAAAATATATATATATATATATATATATGTCTTCCTCCTGCCTCATGTCGATGAGGCACTTAACCCCAAATTGCCTACCGATCTGTATATGAATTTGAGAGTGAATGGGTGAATGTGACTCTAGCGTAAAGTGCTTTGAGTGATCAAAATGATCGGAAAAAGCGCTATACAAGTTCAGTCCATTTACCATGGTCAAAAAACCCAGATATAGGCAATAAAATGTTTTTTTTCGCTTTTTTTTTAAAAAGGATTTTTTTTATGTACTTCTAATACTGTAGGCTGAAATGATTTAATGAAAAGTCTAAAAGAAAAATAAGATTAATCGTCTCGGTCTTATTGCATTGACTGAACTAATTAAAGTTGTGCTGTTTTTAGTTACTCGCTTGTGAAGATATTGTGCTGTTCTGGTGCAGAGTTAGCAAATTAATTTGTTATTCGGTTCATTTATGTCTGTGTTTAGAAAAAAGAAACATTTTAAGTTAATTAACCGTATTTCTGTATCGGATCGGCATTGGGCAATACTAAACCTCAGGTATCCGTATCGTATCGGAAGTGAAAAAAGAAATGGATCGGAGCATCAATAAGAATATCTAGACCGTTTGTTCACATTTATTCAGGTTTTCGTTGCTATTAAAATCAGTTGAAGAGGCTGAAAAAAAAAAATGCAAAAACAGAATAAATCTGTAAAGGGGTAAACACATTTTTCTGTCACGGTATCTTGAGGGTCCACTTGAATCCACCCTAATGGTGGATCACACTGAAACTAATTCACCAATAGAGCGTCTGTGGCTGTTTACCCGAGTGCCGACCTTTCAGCAAATTTCCCAGCTGCCGACTTTAAAAAGCGCTGACTTACTGTGCATTTAGCTGGTATTTAACCACGCCACGTTGAGTATGAACAAACTCCTAATTGCTGCATTACGGCCGGAGGGAGAAAACCCGACACGGAGTCGGAGCTCAGGGCTGCATTACAGAAGCATTGTGCTGCTGGCAAGCACACACTTCTGACAGAACTCAAGAAACAAACGGTGGACAAACACTTTGTTAATGTTTCTGACAATTACGTCGAGATCCGGCGGATTACTGGAAACTCTCGTGTGTGAGATAGAAAATGAATGTCTGATCGAACTCAAGGAAACATTTTGTAAATGGGTTTTCTCTCCAAATCGGCGCTAATTAGAGACTCAGCTGTACATCCATATATTTATACATCCAGAGTTAACTGGAATCTACGGAAACATAATCCTGAGGATAGAATTTGTGCAGTACATTATAGCTGAAAAAAGAATACATTTTAAGGAAGGCGCTTTGCAGTAATACTGTAAAATGGGAATAGATTCTGTATACAGAAAATCTGAAAAGTCTGTGAATTTGTGTTCAAATGTCCTGTCCTTATGAGGGGAATAGACTTAAACATTTAATACACAATCCAACATAGGAACAGATAAATTAGATAGGGGGAATATAAAAAAGCTGAAAGAACCTGGAGATGCACATGGTGTTAAATATTTAAAGTTCCAGTATGTAACTTTTATGAACATTTTTTATATATTTGTTAAAATCATGACTAAGTCGAGACAGATATGTGAAAAAATTGAGCTCCTCTGCTACATCCCAGTGCTAACCAGAACCAACCTATCAGAGCCAGGAGGCTGGTCTTAGCGCTGCCAATCTCTGCTCACATTCGCCACTCTTTCTCTCTGCTATGCTACCACTTCTTCCCGGTAGCATAGCCTGCTGTGAATGCTAAGGCTAGTGAGCATGGCTATCAAAAACAACGGATTAACAACTTCCCCGTAACTTTAAGCTATTAGCACATTTAGCAGTGAGTATATGAGCCCCGCCTGCTGCCTCTGATTGGCTGGCTTTGATGCATTTCTTCACACTGCGATAGCAGCTCAGGGAGGAGGTGGAGGAGATTGAACTTTTCACAGATTATCTGTCTCGTAACATAATGTCACGACATGGTGGCAGTTTAAATAAATATGTAAAAAAAAAAACATTTTTGTAAAAGTTTCCCACTGCAGCTCTAAGCTTTCAGTCATCTTTAGAAGAACTTAAGTTGTTAATAAATGGCAGGAGTGTCTCTTCTCCAGAGCCCTCTGCAACTGAGGACATAAACTGGCTGATATTTGAAACTTTAATTTTCACCCTCCCTTATAACATCAATATTTCTCTTTTTAAGGAATTTTTTTTTCTGGCTCTACTGGCTTTTATTTAATTGCAAAACAACAAGAGAGTGGGTTGTGAGAGTGGAGACAGACATACAACAAAGGTCAATAAGTCAAACAATAGATTCTCCAAACTCCTGGTTTCCATCACAATCACAGACTTTGATGGTGGATAAATTGTCCCAGAAATTATTGTGATAAGCGATAATATTGTTGTTGTGAGATCATGTTCAAGTAATATGACAATAATGGCATGATGATGCAAGTTTGACAAAATGTAACTTCATACACAATGCTCCACACTGGACCTGGAAGACATCAAGCAAAAACAGTAAATCTAAAGGAAATAAAAACCAAGTACAATGCATCATGAATGATGTACCTTTCAAATGATATTAAATTATCAGAATACAAATTATTGAGCTAATATTATTTGATTAATTTCTTGATTCATGCATGCTTTGTAAATCCTCTTTGGTTATAGAAATAAATGGAAATAAATAGTCTAATAATAATTTACCGTCTTCTGGAGGTTGAGTTTTCTCCTCTTTGTATCCAGTAGTTTCTACTTGAACCTGTGAACTGGCACCATTAAGGCTTTCCAATTTGCAGCTCATGAAATCTGGTGAATCAGAGACAAAGATCTGTGTCTCTAATTCCAAACAACTCAGCCTCTCTGGTCCCGAGCAGCAGAATCTCAGACTCCTCATTATGCAGAAACAGCTGGAAGTCGCCTCCGTTCCAAACGTTATTAGTGAAGAGACCCCCCCCTCCAACAAAAAGGCATGACAGCAGCTGTAAACAATGACCTCTTACTTTTTGTGTAAATCCAATGCATAATGAGCCCATTATGTTGGGAACCAAGCAGGCAGTAAAGCAGAGCCGACCGGGTCGTTTGAACTCCAGCAGCACGATTTGACTCAACAAGCTGATTGTGTATCGATACAGAACGGCCAGATATTCTGCAAAATTAGTACACACATTAATATAACGTTAAAGTTCTGCATTGAAAAGGAATCGCCGTCCAATTACAGCTTGTGAATTATATGAAATGTTAAAGGCATCGTGAAAAGAGTTACGCACACCGTTAAGGGACGGCTACGCTCCAGCCGCAACTTTTCTTCATTCTTCATCGTGCTTTTTGTAAAACAGACGTTAGTTCTGTACATTCCTGTGGATATTAATATGACTTACCTATAAACACTGGAAAAAAAAAAGCTCCAAAATGTTTACTATGCAGGGCATTATAGAAAAGAAAAGAAAATAATTTAACATAAAATAAGTCCAGAAATATATCCGTCCTGTCAGTATAAAGGGGGCAGCATTATGTGTTTTCCAAGCATAATATTACCTTTTAGCATGATCAAGTAATTGTTATAAAAATTGTAGATATATATCAACTATGACTTAAAAGAAATTTAACTTCATAATTTAGCGTCTTGAAATAGGGCCTCTGTCTCTTTAAGAAACTCCTGCTCTTTGTGAAACTCCTCCTTCAGGAAGTCATCACAACATGGCTCCTCTATTAGCCCTTTAAAAATGTTTTTTACCAGCGTTACACTGAAAAGTAGCTCCCATAACGAGCTCAGCAAATGTCCAGTTTCATCAAGTGTTTGCTAATTGCTGCTGGCTAGTCTGAAGGAGCTGAGTGGGGGAGTTGCTGGAAGTTTGTACACGTGGAAACTCCAATTCAGAGGAGGAGCTTTGTCCTCAAAGGCGGAGCTATACCCATCCAGGTGTTTTTCACAGCTGAATGGTTGCCATGGGAGATTAAAGAATTTCTCAAACATGCACGAAAGAATCAAAGCAACACACCAGTTTGAGTTTTTGACGAGGGAATAACGTCGTAACATGATGTAAAGCTAAAGCTGTGTACTGCTCTCAAACAAATTTGTGTGATTTTTTTTTGGTGGAATTGCATTTTATTTATTAGCTAAAATAACTTTCCTCTGGCTCTTTTCTTTGTATGTAACTAAACAGATCTTTTCTCTTTGTATAAATAAAACCCCGGAGTTGATCCTTATTTCTCCAGTTGTAATTCCAACAAGGTTCTTATCTAAAAATCAGCCGTCCATTTGTCACGGCGAGGCCCCAACCTCTGTCAGCGCGCTACACGAAGACCGCTTTCATGATCAAGGTCAAGCCAGGCAAGATGGATAAATCAGTCAGGTGTCACAAACATCAGAGAAATGCCCGTCTGCGTGCAGCAGTCAGCTCCATCTCCTTACAGAAGGTTAGCCCTGGCCATGGGGGAACGCAAAGAGAAACGCCCCGATGATGCACTCAGTCATTTATTTTTAACCGTCCGTATAATGACTTTAAGGAAAATAAGGAAACATTTGCCAGTTTCACAAGCTTTACGTGCATATACATCATAGTTCCAAAAGGTAAAAAATGACTTTGGGTGTTTGCTGTATTGAAAGAAAGGCATCCAGTTTTCTAATTCTTGATTGGCTTGACTGGACAAATCTCTGTTATAAGAACAGGATTTGGGTCACTTTGTTTTGAAAATACTTGCTATGTTTAGCCAAATTGAATAAATTAAATAAAGGTTGATTTGGATGTAGCAAAGTTTCAGTCAGAGTATCTTGGTAGATGTGGTTTTACTTGTTATAAAAGCTTGATTATGAATGACGAATACTTTCTGTTGTACTTAACTAGTATTTTAAGCGTGGCACGCCACCAGGCTTTTCTTGTCCCCCGCCCACAAATCCTATTTGTTTATGTTAAATAGGATTTTCTTTTATACACCAGTGACAGTAAAGACAGATTAAGCTAGGTATTGAACTGAAGGACCTGCCTTTTGGCCTTACATGCATTTATTTCCAAATTATGATGCTCATGTCCCTCTGAATTTTTGTAACTTTTTAAATTTTTTAACACAAAAACATGGTGGGCCATTGGTGGACTGCAGTAGCGCCCCCTACCACCAGGTTTAGCAGGTTTTTGGTGGAAAATTATGGAGGACTTTGTCTGCCATAATCCAAGAGCACACGTTTTCAGTCTGAAAACAGGATTTCATGTCTTTTTTAAAAAAAAAAAAAAAAAGCTTTTAATACTTTTGCTTACATTTTTATTTTGGAAGCAGGACTTCATGTCTTTCTTCTCAAAACTTGTAACGCCTGTACTCGAAACTTCTCGCGCTCACACTTAGTCTCTGCTCGGACTTTCTGCTTGCTTTTGGAACCGCCTTTTGCCACAGTCGCCTGGCAACCTCTCAGCCAATAGAATGAAAGTGTTGTACTGGGTGTGCCTGCTAGAAGGCACACCCGCTGTAGACACGCAACGTGTCTATGGACAGGAAATTATCGGCTCATTCTCACAAGGATAAATATTTTTTTATGTCTTTTTCAGACCAAACTGCACACAGGCCAACATTTCCACTAGCAAGCTCTTTCCTAAACGCGGCTTTATCCTTTTGGTTTGAGTGGCTGTTCCTGGACCGTCGTTAACAGGCCGTTCATGCGCCCGTCTCCTCTTCTTCCACTCAGACATTCAAATCCAAACCATCGCCTGTAGCCTCCCCAAACTCTGTCTGCTCTCCTCCAGGCTCCTGAAATCAGAGTAACTATTTAGCACAAGCGCCGTGACCTCACACACACCAAGACTCTTGATTTCAGGCTGTGAAGGTTCATAATTGTGTTTGCTGGTTTTCTCAAAGAGCTGCTCTATTTACACACACACATACACACGCCCACACACACTATCCGGCTTTAATATTTCACTACTCATCTGTCTGAGTATCTTTTAGCGTGCAGCAGACAGTTGTGTGAAGGTCGACTCTGGTTCTCAGTATGTGGAGTGAATGCTGTGCGTAGACGATAGCTTAAAAAAAAAAAACACTTTAATGACTTGGAAAAAAAAAAGATTTCTGGGTAAAAAGGAAAGTAGACAATCATTTTTCTAACAGAACTTCTCTTGTACCTGAATCGGTTACAGTGTCAGCTCACCTTGAACTCTTTCACATTCTGCCGCATTATAACCAAACATTTCAGTGCTTTTCATGGGGATTGGACTTGATACACTGTAAAAAAAAAAACACAAAGAGTGTTTTTAGTCTGGTTTCTAGTGCAAACATCTTACTACAGTAGAAAGAAGACAAATCTAACTTACAAGTAACTTTTCAGCAAGACATATGGGCTTGTTTTAAGTCAGTAATTCCTTCATTATGTTGAAAAACGTCGGGTTTCACTGGCAGATTATTTCACTTATAACATGGGAAAAATGTCTTGTTGTATGTGAAATAATCTGACAGTGAAACTAGAACCTTTTTATCCATATTACAGAAGTATTGCAGGAATGTTGGAGGCTGTGTTCATAGTTTCAAGGTGACGTAACCAAAGTGAATTGTTTAACAAAATAATAAAAACTGAATGGAGAAAACATTTGTGTTAACTGAAATAAATCAAAACTGCGATTAGTGGGGGGAAAACTATAACTTGCTTATAGAACTAACTGAAGCATACTGAAATTATAGATGTAATGTGCTTCCTTTTCTTGTTTCTGAATCTACTTATTAGCTTTTCGAACTGATGTGAAATTCTTCGTGATTTTTTTCCCCACACAAGCTGTTTTACGTCAGCCGTCGGAAAACAAAAGTTGGGAGAAAACTCCAGAGTCGGTTGGTTGTTCATCAATAATTGGCAGATTCTGCTAAGAATTCATTACCCAATCCAGAACCACAGTACGATACTTTGACCTTTTTGAATTCTGCACCTAAAGAAAATTAACTCAATCATGAAAAAGCTCAACCCTACTACTACAACTAATAGAAACTAAAACTAAGCAATACCTAACTAATAAAAAGTAGCAAACAGACTGTAAAAACTAGTTAAACCTAACTGAATTAGACAAACTAAAAGTCACAATGAAATAAAGCTAAACTATAATGAAAAGACCCAAAAGTATTAGAACTTCCCAGAAGATTTAAGGCTGCAAAGTGAGCCTAAGTCATACCAAACTCTATTAAAAAACAGAATGAGACGTTATTGTAGCGTTCCGTAACTCTGGCTCTACAGACTGTTAGGATTCAGAAGAGCTGGATCCTCATTAAAGCCGCAGTTATCACCTTTTTATCTGCGCTATAACATTTTTGTGTGTGTATTTTCCTCCTGCCACATGATAGTACAGTCTATCACACAGTCTATCACATACGCTCTAATAATATACATTCAAGTTTGTTGCTATTATGTGATAAAAAAAAAAGTGGAAAAGTTGTGAATACTTCATGGACGTGCTGTAGAAACGAGATTCCTCAGGTGTGTTGCCAGGTTCACTCTGTTAAATGTTTTGATTAGAGTGAAAAAGGTGACTTTGTTTATGAAAAAAGACTATATAAATTATTTGGACATTTTTGTTTAATTAGATCCACAGTACAAAAGATGCCTTTAATAGAAACCGTGAAAAAAAAAAATTAAAAAAATCTGGTTCAAGGTCAGTTCCTCATTCCTGCTCTGTGTTTCTGTTTGAACTGTTTGTGTTTGTCGCCAGCTTTATGCTGGTTTCACACAAAGACTTTCCCAACAGTTTCCTTCTCACTTTTCTTCACGGCTTGAGTTCTCTGCATAGAAAGTGTTGCTCAAGCTGGAAAGAAAAACCCAGCAAAGCGACGGAGTTTGGCTCAGAGGACAGAGAGGACGGTTAGCTCTGCTGCTTCTGACGCGTCAACAACGGCGCATAGCTGCTTTATCCACAAACAAACGTCACAGCAAGAATTTGAGTTTTCACATGGAAATAGTTCTAAAATAGTTTGGATTCAAACTGAGATGCGTTGTTCCAAAAGCTCAGAAAATCAAAGTGTTTCTCTAAATGTCTTGTTTTCTATTTTGTCTAATGACACAAGTCTAAATTCATTTTCCAGAACAGAAAATGAGCTTGTTAATGTTTCTACAACCTAATAAAAGAGAAAGAGTTTCAGTGTCTTTCATTAAAATTGATCCAGTTGGAAAATGTGAGCAAATCCAAAATGAAATGCAGCCAGCAGGTTAGTCAAGCAAGATTAATACAAATCCGAACTCCATTTCTTATTTATTTATTTATTTTAGAAAAGTGAATCATTAAAAAAAAAAAAACCACACAAAAAACAAAATTGTTTTAGAAAATCAAACAAACCATTTTTGTTTGGGCTTTTTGAAACATATGACAAAGTTTGAGCTGATAGATCAACACAAATCAGTCCATAGTTGTGAAATGAAATGAAAATTTTGTTTTGCAGTTAAAAATCCAAAGTGAACTCAGTTGGAATGCGAATGTCAAGCGGACCGGAGACTCTCACAAGAGCCCGAAGTGAGCTATGGTGCAGGGCATTCTGGGTAAATAACAAAAACAAACATCAGCGCTAGCAGGAGAAATGGATCTTGCAACCGCTAACATGTGATGCTACTCCATTTTTATTTACATTTTGTCAAGAAGGAAGTCGCGCTCCATGTCTTCTTCAGAGGTTGTTGTCTTGTTTCCTTCAGTAGATCTTGGTGCAGCGCCCCCACAGACGAGGAGGCGAACAGGTTTTTCGAAGCTTTTGGTTCGTTTGACACAGGGCAGCGTGAAAATGAACACCAGCTGAAAATGTAACAAATGTCGCAACTTCGCCATCGGGTCAGCCAAAGACTTAAGAGCTGATACTCAATTGTATTAATGTGTAAACTTTGACTGAGCCATTCTAAGATGAGTGTACATATTTTATACCAAGGATCTGCAACCTGTGACTAAAAACCCACCTGTTTAGAGTTGTTTATGAAACATGATCAATTATGAATTTAATGAATGTTTTGATTGTTGATTCTATGTTGCATGACTTTGTTTTTATGATGTAAAGCACTTTGCTGCTGAAATGTGCTATACAAATAAAATTTGATTTGATTTGATTTGATATTGGCCCTGAATAACTTTGACATTAACTGACGTAGCGATAACGTTCTATAAACAGGAAAAGGGAAAATCTGGTTTTAGAGGTTCTGTAATCTGTAAAGGATTACATTTGTCTAAAACCAGAAAGGTGTAATTTTCCTTTTGATGTAATAGATCTTATGCCATTTATTCTAAAACCATAAACTACACATAAATGTATTTACAGTTTTCAAATCTGAAGAGGCAATTTAGTAAAATCTAAATATTTTCAGCTTTTTTAAGGTTGCAAAAGATTGTATTGTAAAGTGTATCTTTATGTATATACATTTATATGTAAATAAATGTTTTGTTTGTTATACTTTCATATCCGTAATGTTAGCTCTTTATTTTGTCTTGTAAAGTTAAAAGTCAACCTCGTCACTTGTAGGACAGAAGCAGCAGCAGGACACAGAGTTAGACGTCATTAAATAAACGCTCATCTAAAACTTACATGACGCTCAGGTAATGTTTGACTCTCGTTGGCAGACCTCGAAGACGAGCATTAACTTTAATTATAACTGTTTAAATTATTGATCTCGGTTCTAGTTGAGGCTGGGAGGAGCTTGGGTCGTAAAAACAGGAAGTGACGTTTACTTCTCCGCGTGTCGGCGCTCGGCCAACTGCTTCTGATTTGTCTCGATGTGTCCGTCCGGTCGCTGCTCACATTTAAAGAAAATTATTGGACAAGTTAATATTGTGTCTGTGTCAGGAGACTGCTGCCTCCTCCTCCTCCTCCTCCGCATCCGCCGCACCCTAAAAATAACTCCGACTCCCGACCAAACGTTTACAACGCCATGTGCGTGAAAAATCTGCGGGACTGCTCTGGGTGATAGTTGGAGATATAGAGGCAATTACACAGTAATAGATTCAATCTCAGGCCAAGAGAAACATAATTGGAGAGGGAGTTCTAGCCTACGGCTCAGAATATTGTATACTGCGGCTGTGATTATAGGCACTTGGCGGAGGGAACGGCACCGTCACCAACTTAAAATCAGCATATGAATGACTGATGTTAAATACATCGCTTCAGATCGCCGCCGTTCTGTTTGTCCTTGTCGGAATCCAAGCGGCCCATTTGTTTTCCTGCTGGCTGCTTGGATAGAAATAATAATAATAATAATAAAAACCAGATCAGTCCCCACTCTCCTGTTGCGTTTGAACAAAATGCTAAATGTAAAGCAGACGTTTGGTAGATTATAATTGTTACCTGCCAAGCCTTTGACTGATTCTGTTGTCCAGAGGCCCTTTCATGAAATAACAAGAAAATCTCAGACAGCTACAGCAAACGCTCTCCTGAGAGGCTGGAGAAATCTGTTAACGGCGTGTTTTCACTGTTTCATACACGACTGGGACGAACGAGGGCTAACGAAAGAGAACGCACAGCTGATCTCGTTAAAGAGATTGTGGCCAAACGACTGGAACTTAATCACTTTCTCCGAAACTCTGCCACCGCCGTAAAATTCAGCTGGGAAACGAACACAAGCAAGACGGGAGGAGAGATTATGACCGGCCTGCGACTGACTCTCCATCCCTGCTGGGAATCATGAAAATCTTTTTCTTATGCTTCTTTGAGAGCTGCGGCGCAGCGACTCTCCAATCAGAGCGTTTCCTCCAGATGCTGCAGTGTTTTGATATTTGCTGCAGATGAGAAAATCCTGATAACATTTTTTTACAGTCATTGGTGTGATTAATTAGCTAAAATGGATTAAGGTTCAAATCCTAATGAAAATCATTTATTCACATATACTATGAATGTTCTCTTAAAGGGGCAGTATCGTGTATTTCCTAGGTACAAATTGCCATTTCATAACACAGTCGAGTAACTATGTTCTGTTCAGTTCTCATAGAAATTGCTGTATATATAAAATAGGACTTAAAAGAATTTTGACGTTGTAATTCAACACCTTGAAATTGGGCCTCTGTCTCTTTAAGAAACTCCTGCTCTTTCTGAAACTCCGCCCTCAGGAAGTTACCACTACATGCCTCCTCTATTAACCCTTTAACTGCATTTTTATGAGAAGTAGCTCGTATCATATAAGATGTTTGCTAATTGCTGTTGGCTAGTCTGAAGGAGCTGAGTGGGGAGAGCTAGATCCACCCCAGGTCTTTTGTGCAACTGAATGGTTGCCATGGAGATTAAAGGATTTCTCAAACATTCTCGAAAGCATCAAAGCAACACTCTATGTTTTTGATGGAGAAATAACGTTAAAACATGATGTAAAGATCAAAAAGGTGATTATACATACTGCTGCCCTTTTAAGAAGACACACAACTTGCCATACAGTCTACAACTTTACATTTGGAGTATGAGGAGGCATCAACTTGTACTTATCCACACAACAATGTCACAGAGCTAGCATGAAGGTACCATGAAGGGACTCCGGTATCCCAGAATTCACTGCAGTGTCTAGAAGGACAGATGTTACAGGACTGCAGTGGAGGAGAAGGAAACCAGATGGGTGTGTTTTTGTTTGAAGCCGTTATTCCTTGCAGCTATGCAGTAAAATCCAGGCATGCCTAATAGCCGGCGCTCACACGTCCAGGCCACAAGTGGCCGTCATTAGCTGAAATTACAGTGTTCTTAGCAGTGATTGGACAGCTGGAGTTACATTAGAACCCGCTGAGAATCTCAATGTATCACTAATACTAAACATGTGTTTAGGTTGACTCTAACCTCTGTCCTGTGTTTTTCTTTAACACAGTTAAAGCCATAAATCCTTAACAGTTCCGATCTTCAGCTTTGTTCGCCACAGAAAGCCTCTAAAACACTTGACTAGTGTGGATTGAAAAGAAAAGGTTTATGTATGAAAACTTCAGTTTTGCATTTGATTTGAATGGAAGTTACAATGCTGTGGTTCAAGCTAACATTTTCAACCCAGTGGGGGGTTTCTCTGAGGATTTTATCTGGAAATTAAGATTTAAGAACCTTTAAAAGAGCCAGAGTGCTGTTAGAGCAGCTTTAAAAAGATAAGAAACCCACAGCCACGTGTCCTGCATTAAGTTTTAAATTAATCTTATTAGGGTATTCATTTATTTTGAATATGTATTAGGCTGGCTTCAACTGTTTTGTTTTTTTTCCTATTTTTACAAATTGTTTACCAGCCCAGCAAACATTGCATTACAGCAGTGATAGAACGTTATATCACTGCATTTTATCAGCATGTTCTCCTCATGCATATAGTTGTTTTCCCTCTGCTGTCCTCCCACAGCCAACGAGCAAGCATGTTGGGTTAATTGGGAGATTATAAATTCCTGTTGGGTCCGAGCGTGGTGTGTGTGTGCGTGTGTGTGTGTGTGTGTGTTTGCAGGGTCGTCGGTTCGTGTGTACTGGTGACCGGTCCAGGCTTCACGCCAACTGAGCCCTAAACCGGATTAAGTGAGAATGGAAACTGGATGGAGGGTAAAAAGCACAGTACCTGCTTTGGCCCCGTCCTGATTTGGAATATCTAACCAATAAATATTGACAATCTATTTGTTTCTCACCAGATTTTAGAATAGAATCGAGTATGTAATAGTTTTTACTTTCATTGTCCTGGGAGGTGTCAAGTTTTAAGTGTGTGCGTATCTCTTTAAGGGCGATGAGACTTGTAATGAAAAAGTTTCCTTTGTGGCTGTAAAATGCCTCCTAGAGGTTTGGTTGTAACTCCACAGAATACAGATGGAAACTGTAGTTTTCTGAATGTTGTGGAAACTTCCTAGAAGGGACGTTGGGTTACAGATATGTTTTGATTGCTTAGGCATAAGCAATGGCCTAAGTAAAGGTCTTAATAGCAGTTAGCTATTGGGACCTACAAGGGTCTTGATGAACTCTAATATCTACGCCATGTTATTCAAGAAAACATCGTACACACGGGATTGTTTTTGGACAAACTTTCGTCCTCATTAGCCTGGACAAACCCACAGCTGAACGTTGTTTTAAACAGGCCAAGCACATGGGGGCAGTGTAGCGCAA
Source organism: Girardinus metallicus (assembly GCA_903067095.1). NCBI lineage: Eukaryota > Metazoa > Chordata > Actinopteri > Cyprinodontiformes > Poeciliidae > Girardinus > Girardinus metallicus. The sequence goes on along the minus strand of CAEGAE010017776.1, from coordinate 2,727 downwards.
AGCTAACACTTTGTCAGCCAGTCAGATTGCTTCAAAACAACCACGACTTCCTGTTCCAACAATGGCGTCTCACTGAAGTGCTTCCGTTGAAGTTTCGCAAAATCCACTGATGTCGACGCGTCTCAAAATCCATCTCTTCCTAGCGTAAAAAAACGTCATCAAAAGAAGTTGCCATGTTTACATTAAGAACATTTATTTTCATAATTCCAGTTTTATGGTCAATGGTCAATGGAAACGCAGCCGGTGACACTTGTATTTTGTTTTTTTCAGAAAAATATTCAAGACTTTGAAAAAAAAAAGTCCTCTAGGAACCCATACTTTATGCATATTTTCATGTAATTAGTGAGTCTTGTAGAACACCTGACATTGTTTTACAGTCAATGAGATGTAGGCTAAAGCCACTTCAGTTTTTCTTTTGGTTTGTTTGATTGTTTTGCCAGTAATATTTACCCAACCTTGCATGAATTTATTTTATTTTTATATTTCTGGATCACTAAAGTTTTTGCTGAATGAGATGGATGAGATGGATGTTCTTCACATTGAAATCTTTTTTAATTCTGCATCAGAAATTTAGAAGTCATCACCATTCATCTTTTGCCAAATAAAACTTTTGGACTAAATGTGAGTTAGGCCATTGTTTTTTGGAAGGTGACAAAGTTTTGTACCCTGTTGTTGTAGTAACTACGCAGTTGTTAAAAAGAAAATACACCGTTAGCCATTTACTTTAAGGTTAGGAGAAAATACATTAAATTATTCCATCCAGCTCATCTCCTGTTCAGACTGCAGGACACCAGGGATTTAAAAGTGGCTCGCTGTTATAAACATGCTTCTACCTTGTTCGTGCCGTCTCATTGGAAACAAACAACACGCTCAAATTAACATTCATCTAACTCTCTCGATAACTCGAGAGAGTTAGACTTCAAATCTTCAAGACTTCAAGATTTGAAGTCTTGTATATATTCCATAATGTGGGGTAGGTTATTTTTCAGATGTACATGATTTATGGGACAAACATGAGCATTTGAATATGGTCTTTAACCGATGAGCGTGTGTACAGTGAAGCGATTGTCATGCAGGATGATACCCAGTGGGGTTGTCTGTCTGTCTAGATTGAGATAAATGGCCAGTGTTGCTTAGAGAGGGGCGGGGGAGGGAGGGTTTGGGCAGTGAACTGTTTCATAAGGAGCTCAGCTGTTAACATTTCCCTTAATTGTCCTGTAATCATCTGGTTTCTGAGAGAAGAACCGTAAAGATGGTGTGAGATCTCCTGCTGCGTTGCACCTGGACCCTGATCTGGGGTATATAAAATAACTACCCCAACCCAGCACAAGCTATAGAAAAGCAACATGAGTCGTGATTGCATTGGTTGAACAAAATTATTGTTATTATTTTGTTAATTAAGTTTGACCTGAACCAAGTCCTTTGTCCTGAGTGCGCCAGGCCACCGGGAAACGTCCCAGTGCTCCCGATGACAAGTCGGTTCTGCCTGAGACAAACATACCAGCAGCAGGAATTGTACAAATTGAAATTCTGAAAATAAATTAGCTTAATGTAAATATGCCAATTTCAAAAGATTTTCATGTGTTTTTATTAAAAGTTTTTTGTATTAGGATGAGCTGGTTTTTCAAAATAGTTGTAGTTTGCAAAACTGCAACGGAAACAAAGTTTCGCTTTGTGGGATTCACGTGATCAACAGCTGGATGTTACCACTGGAAGAAGGCGACAGGAAGTAGTAGGAGGATGACAGTTTATTTTTATTTTTGCTGTGGACCACCAGAGCTCTTACAGCATCACACAGTTCATAAAAAGTTGTGTCATTTGAACATGTTGAATCCATCACTCTACTGTAAAATCACGGACCTGTCGCTTCAACGCCTGATAAGACGCCAGCGTTTCCTTTGGTGTTTGGTGGATGAGCGCTAGCGCCACGGCCGAACTATGGAACTATCTCATGCAGCTGTTTACACCTGTTGCCGCCATGATTTTTAATGACTTATCACGAGAACAAGTTCTTTCACGTGTTGTTTTAATTTCATTTATTTAATGGAAACACACAATTGCTTAATTGTGTTTTTCTTGACTGAACATAGACAAAGATTTGTGGACATTTGTAGTGGAAACGGAGCTACTGTTGTGCAAAGCGCATCTGAAACTTCCTTATTGGTGAAAAGGCGATGAGGAAGTCATAAAAACTAAATTAGAGTTTAAGTCAAGGTGCCTATGTAGAGCGAGATGTTTTCATTCAGCCATCATGTGAAGGATTATCAAATTATTTTGAATTCTTTACTGTTTTTTCAGAGTGGCATGCCTATACAATACACTTCAGTAATAAAACTAAACAATCAAGTATGCATATTAAGGAAACTGTACATACAATACCAATAAAATTTGGATTTATTTATTCACAAGTTGCAGAGAAGCCGCACATTTGTTGCAGTCATGAAGGAAGTATCTTTCTGGGTGGATGTTTTCAGGGGCGCCCTATAGGGGGAAAAAGTTATGACAATTCCAAGGGCCCCTAACCAACAGGGGGCCCGCCACAATTTATTTATTTATTATTTTTATAGAAATTTAAAAAAAAAATGGGTCCCTGTCAATTACAAAATTAATCATATTGTGTTTTCTAAAATTGTTTTTAACAGTAAAAATCGAATGTTACTCCTCCCAGACCAAAAAGCAACTACCCTGTACACCCCCTGGATCTGCATGAAATGGTTCGTTCCTGCT
>CAEGAE010017767.1:0-10072 GCA_903067095.1 Girardinus metallicus | reverse complement strand
TCCAGATTGTTCTTTTTTATCAGTGGTTTGATAACTGCTGTTTTCAAAGCCTGGGGGAAAACACCTGATGAGAGCGATGAGTTTACTATTTGGATCAGATCATTAGCAACGACAGGCAGGACTTTTTTAAAGAAATGTGTGGGTAGGACATCCAGACAGCAGGAACTGGAGCTTAATTGACTTATAATTTCTTCTAGGGTTTTATAATTAAATAGTTGAAATTGGGTCATTTTTTCTGTATTTGTATTTGATAATCACATTATCAATTCTTGAATCCATGTCATGCGTCATAAATGAAATCGTAGTTTATTTATAACTTGGTATTGAATTATTCATCTTGGCAGTGCTGGTTGAGCTCCATTAAAAAGTTTAGTTTCTTGTCAAACTTTTACAAGAAATGAAAGGTTGTGCATCATCGGAGAATAATGTGGTTGTGTATCATCGGAGAATGTGTTTCGCTGAAATATGGCTGCATGGTATTATTCACGTCTCCAACGTCTCTCTGCCAGGCTTCCTAACTATACAGGCAGACAGAGACTTTAAAAGGAGTGGCATTAAGAAAGGAGGTGGATTAGCAGTGCATGTGAACAACTGATAGTGGTCCAGGACATGTTGCAGTGAAATGTGATCTTTGCAACCCAGATAATAGGCTGTTAGCTGTAAGTTTTCCTCCCTATATTTACCAAAAGAGCCACCAGTGTTATTTTGGCAGCCGTTACAGCAGCCTAGTGACTCCCTGCCTCCAGCTGTTGTGGCTTTCCAGAGCTCAGCTTACCTGTCCTTTGCTGATCTTAGGAGTTGAATTTTAAATTCTTCACTTGAAAACAAGGAACTGAGTCTTACCTCTAAAATTTTCTCCCTCTCCAAGTGCAACTCCTCAGAATGACGGCTAGAAAGCAAGCTGGTCTTATTTGTCCACTCTGTCCGCAGCTTCTCCAGCTCTTTAGTCTTTTCAGACAGAGTCTAGAAGAGAACACACATCCATTGGTAAATATTTTTGGCTCTGCTTCTAAAAGGCTTCAGCAATAATCTGATACATTCTACACATAACAGTTTCAGTGTACTTTATAAAAGTGTAGCTCCAAAAATTAAACTATCATCAAATATCATCTATTGTCACTCATTTCAGAAAGTGAAACTTATATAATGTAGATTCATTACACATGAAGAGAAATGTTCCCATGCCTCGTTTCTCGTAATTTTGATGATTAGGGCTTACAAAATTCAGTTATGCAATTAGAATATTGCATGAAATCAATACAGAGAAGACTTTTTTTAATCCATAAATTCCATGTCATATCTGTTGGTTTCTACTTGTTAAATCTCACTATGAGTGTACTTGACCACAATGCTGGAGACAGTGGAAATGCTAATGTAAATCAATATTAAGAATGGTCAAAGCAGACAAAGATATGCATATTACTTTGTTGGTGGCAGGCTAGAGGACACTCACAGCTGAGCATGTCGTCAGAGATCTAGGAGGAAGCTGTTCATTTCACACAGAAAGAAATTAATGGACTATAGAAAACTACACAGACCACACTTTGTGGTGACTGGTGATTTTGCTAGACTGACATGGCGTAATAAGTCACATATATAAAAATGTGTCATTTTGCTTGATTGTATTTGATTTTCTCATTCGAAATTAATGTGCATCATACATGGGTAGCTGAATGTCTTTGAAAACAATCAAAATATGGGACATCATCTCAGTTTACGAAAAAAGTACAATACTCAGGGTCCCACACAAAGCAGGTAGTCGCTTTACAGGTAACTGATCTCACTTTTCAGGGCAAATTTTAGTGACAGATGTGAACAACTACGCTAGAGATTAGAATCCTGCCTAAAATTCAGGTTAAAATCAAATGGTTGATGTATGGGCAATCTGTGGTGCGATTTCAGTAAACCTACAATATAAACAGCACCGACATAACCAAACGAGAATGTACAATATAAAATTGTGTTCATGTACTTATTGTAGTCGAAATAGAGGAGGAGGTAGTTTACCCTGGTGACTAAAGACAGAAGAGGAGATGCAGAAGTTAGACTGTAACAAACACAGCACCCTTCATGCACACGTGGCCCTACCCTGCTACGTGTACTCCCTTGTCAATCACACATCCCAGAAGATTTGCACTTGACTCACCCTGCCGTTACAAGTGACAAAATGGAGCTGAAAGATGTTAAAAGCTGAAAATAGCAGACGTTACACTGCTAGACCAGCAGAGGGCAAATCAGAGGTCTGGAAGTATTTTAAACTGGTAGCAGCAGGACTCTCTAATTGAAGTGAATTAGTCTGGTTGGATCAGACAGACAACAATGACCATAGGATTGGACCAGGTCAGGTTAGACCATTTTAGACCCAATATAAACTCTAAATTACACCAAGACATATCAACAAGCATCTAAATCAAAACAAGCACTGACAAAGACTAATAACTCAGTTGAAGTAGTAACTTTACAGACTTCCCACAGTAAATATGATGAAGATTCTACATTGTGTCAGTAAACTATATCTATACACTGGTGGTGGATTTTTGTGTTTGTAGGGTCAAAGTCACTCACTCACCTGCTGAGTATAACTCAGCTGTCTAGACAGATCATCTTCGGTCTCCTTGAGCTTCCTGTCTAAAGCCTGCTTTTCTGCCTGAAACATTGAGAAAAGAAGACTCATCAGTACTATTGTATCACATTAACGTTTTCTCTGCGAAGTGTTCACTCATTTCCAAGTGACAAGCTCCAGAAGTAAATGGTTATATTAGGGTTAAACATTCTTATAAGATGGTGTGAATTGGCAGTATACTTGAACATATATAGATGAAACAGAAATCAATACCAGCCCAAGATATGACCAAAACAGTGCACATCTTACTCTTTTGGACAGAACAAAAAAAATATATTTTTTTGGTTCCCCAAATCATTCATAGCTCCATTGATCTTGAGGAAAAAAGATAATCCACTATAATTTATGACAAAAAATATTTTAACCAAATTCTAATAGTTTTCTACATTTTTGTAAACTTTTTTAGGAAAAATGTTGCCATAAGCAGCTCCTGTAGTTTCCCTCTGCATGTTGTCAGAACAACATGCAGAGGGAAGCCTTCCAACTTTATTTAATATGGCTTAAATTGCCGCGCCTCACTTTCAATGCCATCTGCTTGCGGCTGCTTTGATGTGTATGAGAAAATGTGTCTCATTCATTGTCTGATGGACAATCAGAAAGCATAGTCACAAAAGATTAGGGGTGTAGCAGTGAACAGCAATCCCGGTTCAGAATGTTTTCAGTTTGCCTCAATCAAAACAAACAAAAAATGCCTATTATATTGGCTATGAACTGCATTACTGTTGTTGAGAGATGCATTTTCTAACATAAAGTTCTGGTTTGGCCCATTTGTCTGTAGCTGTAGGAGACCTTAATGTTTGCCAACAGCAGAGTTTAGTGATTATCTGGAAGTCCTCTCAGTTCTGTTTTGATGTCACTTTTTAAAGTCGCCCCACAGAATGTTGCTTGGCACACTAAGTTCAACACATTAGCAGTCTTTATGTGCTCTGGTTTAAAACAATGCTGTACTCACGCATCTGCCAACCTAACAGGGCTGTTCCAGATATTTTGGGCCAGACTAAATATAGTCTGGGCCAGACTAAATATAATTTAAATGGTCATTTTATTTTCAAATAAACATAGTAATGTTTATTTGATATTTATTAATATCATGGTAATCATTAAAACCACAAACCATTTCATCCTGGCTAAAAGAGTTTACATTTTATTTTAAGTTGAAGAAAAAAACAGAAAGAAAAACTTCTGAGTCTGAGCAGGAGTGCAGAACATTAGTGAGTGGAATGTTCCTGATAAAATATAATGCCGGCTTCTGGCCTCCCAGATAATCATATCGACAATCTTAACACTGAACCTAAAACTACTTATAATGTATTTAATGTATTGTCAGCTTCTGGCGGCAAAGTAACATGTTTACTTGTCTTCTATGGCGCTTTCATACTAACTAATAATAATTACAACTGTATTACTATTCAATTTTCGTAGAAAAGGAAACAAGATTTTTTCATGCAATAAAATAGTTAAAAAGATCTAACCTGCATGGAAATGTTTAAATTGATCAGCTGTTGAAAAGTAAATGTGGCTCTATATATGCATTTATGTGCCTTAAACAGGCCTGGACATTTAGTCTGTGCTCCACAAACTTCTATAAACCAAGATGGCACACTGTATTTCTGAATGCGGTTTCAGAGAAGAATCTGGCATCACCACACCATCTACAGTGCTGTCAGTTTTCACATCTTGTTTCTATCAGTATCAGCAGAAATGTAAAGTTGACAACATGACCCAGCCCTGATCCCACTGCAGAGTTCTGTGACACACAACAGTGAAACAATGGTGTGTGAGCTAACCTTCAAAGACGCCAGACAGGCTGCCAAATATTCTTTCACTTCTTTGTCTGAGCCTTGAATAAGCCGCAGAGATAAGTGGTTCAGGTGTTTGAAAGCATTTGTCTCTACTACGCTGAAGGTGGCACAGCCCTCGACCATTGTAGACTGGCATGTCAAATGAAGGAGAAACCTGTGAACATGCATGAGAAAATACTGGATAAATAATAGCGATGATTACTGAATGGTGATTATTAAATTTATTGAAAATACCATCAAAGGCAATAAAATTCTGCGTCCACATTTACAGAGTATAAAAGTAAAAAAAATGTGGAATTCCATTGAAACCAAGCCACAGCCAGGTAGACCTGCAAAAAAACTTAACCACAAAAATCAACAAAATCCCACATGTATGCATGCATACATGCATGCATACACACAACTTTTTGTCCACAACATTTTGAATTTCATAAATCATAATCATTAAAATTAAAAGAACTAAAGCTTTGAAATATTTAAAATAAATGTGAATCAACATAATATATAGGTTTCCTTTCTGAAATGAGTGACAAAAATATTTATTTTTACAATTACATTATATTTGTATTATTTGACTGGATGTCATGGTGAAACGTATTTGTTCATACCTGGGATTGTCCGAGTCTTGCTCCAAGTTACACAAGTTAAGCAGGTCAATAAACTTCTGAGGAAATGATGCAAAGTCTATCAACAGGCCCTGCTGCACCTTCAAACTACTCAAACACACAAAAAGCAACAACAAAAAAAATTGATTTCAATTTTAAACACAATCTGATATTCTTTAGAAAATACAAACCTTTGGAAGTCTTCTTCTGATATAGGAAGGGTGAAAAGAAAATATGGATCTGCATCATCAGTTAACTTTACTAGAAGATCCTAATATTTGACAAAAGAGAGATAAATTAATTAATACAACATTTAAACAGGTAAAAATATGAATAAATGTTGCTTAGGCATACTGTCCACCTTTGTGTGCTGCACTTTCGTTATTAGGACAGTTCATGAAAAGCTCCACTCACCCTTCTATGAACTGGAGTAGTTGACACCTCAATAGTAACACGGACATTTGCTTTCCTGTAAAATTAAACCAAGTTACACAGTTATCTTTAACCTGGCTTTGCTTGGCTATAAAGCCAAGTTAAAGAGTAAGTAAACTAATCTGATTAAAGTTGTAGATGCATCAAGTTGCTGTCATCATCGCTATATTGTTTCCAGCATAACAAATGCAAAGGACTGCAATATTTGTTAAGTGATGTACACCAAAACTTCAGAATCCAATAACATATTTGCCCCCTGATTGGATTTTCAATGTCCATCATATGAGAGACAGCAGGCTCAAATCGTGGCACCAGCAGCTATGGTGGCACTTCCGGTGACAGCTGCCGTAAGGTGCCACTGGCTGCTGCGTCAGCTTCCACGGGCTGCAGCGACCTCATACTGGCACCTGCAAAGGCCTGCTGCGGCACTTCCGGTGACAGCTGCCATAAGGTGCCACTGGCTGCCCAGTCCCAAAGCTCAGTGTGCACCCTACGCCCCTCTGTGAAGTGTGGATTCAGTCAAGTGCACATAAGGGCTTGAGTGCGCAGGTGCGTGCAAAAATGTGAAAATTGGGACAGTATGGGACAGTGCTGTAACTTTGACATCCAAAATGGCGTGACTGGTCACTGTTTAGGCATTTGTGCTGTTAAAAATATAACTACAACAAAACAAATTATTTTAAATGTACAGTAAAGATATTTTTGCTTTCCTAAGTCAATGTTGGAAATATGTGTTTGATTTGTTGAATACAGAAAATTCAATGTAATCACACATGTTCAGTAGGGTGAAACAAACATTATTTCAATACTTTTGAAAACTGATTTTATTCTTTTTTTGCGACAGCTTGCTGAATGAACATTGCATATTTCCAAGATGGCAAAAAATGCACATTAAAATGTACTAATATTCAATTTAACAGTCTGTGATTTGACTAATTAGAGAAAATTTTTTTTACTCATATTTATGCAGCTAAAAGTTAGTTTGGTGTAAAGTGGAGCTAATGTGCTAACAAAGATCACGTTAAGGACAAACATACGGCATATATAAAAAATAATTTTAAAAAATGCCTGATGCTACATTTGAAAAATAACAAGACTAAAATGTCTGCGAAGGACTGGCACCCGCCTCTCACCAGAAACGTCTTGCTGGAGATAGGTACCAGCAACCCTCATGATGAAGGGGATGAAGAGTTAAATTATGATGCATTTATATTTATATATTATGATATATTTAATCCTCTGGCTTTATTCACAAATCACAAAAAATCACCTCCATTTTTAAAGTGAAATAATTTTATTTAAGAGAGTGTTTAAACGTTGCAACATCACAATCTCTATACGAGGCTGGGAGTGAGAGTATTGGGACAGGGCCATACTGGCACCTGCCAAGGGCTGCCGGGGCACTTCCAGTGACAGCTGCCTTAGGTGCCACGGGCTGCAGCAACCTGCTACTGGCACCTGGCTATTGGCACCTGGCACTGGTGCCACGGCCCAGCAGCACAAGGTGCCAGACCAGCCAGTGGCCTGTAGCAACCTGGCACGAGGTGCCACAACCAGCTACAGCTTAATAACGGTAACTTCTAGCTTCTTTGACATATGCCACGGCTTTTGTGTCAGACTGACAAAGAAAAAGAAAACACCGGTGGAAATGGCACAGCCATGCTATGGAGCCTCCTAGGGGGCATGGAGAAAATTTTCTTTTGCGTTTCCTCGCAAAAGTGTTACATTTCCTCTTAATTGTATTAAGAGTATTGAGAGTATTGCATTTCCTCTTTGTTGTGTTCCCTCACAATAAGCAAATATGCTCTGGTCTATTTTGGATACAGTCACAAATGTGAATTTAAAATTTCTAATATATACACATTTAAAGAGCTGTAATATTTACGGCCCTAGAAAGGTCATGCTGTTCATCGACCATGACACTTTAATGCAGACATTCGGGTATAAGGTTGGGCTGGATGAAGACAAGCTGTTCAACTAAGGAGAATATATGGAGGTCTAAGATTCTTGTCATCCTACAAACTCACACGAGCCCATGCTTACAATATTTGCAAGTTTATTAAGGTTTTGTCAGCAACAATTTATCTTGAGTTTCTGATGTGTCCTGATAACATGTCTTCTCTAACAGTAGGCCCTGGTAGCACTGGTGAGAAGGAGTGAACATTAACATAGTGGATTTCTGACATCGAGAATGAAAAGAGCCTTTATGTGAATTTGCCTTTAAGACAAATCTTTAAGATTTGTCTTAAAGATTAGTCTTTAAGACAAATCTTTGCCTTAAAGACAAAGATTTAGAGGTATTTATTTTGACTAGAAAGCGCCATTTTTAATTTATTTGTTTATTAAAAGAGGTTAGAGCAGTATTATGTTGTTTTCGTAGTATAACTATCAGTTTTCTTGATTTAGTTAGGTATAAAATTGTAATGGGATTGTATGTCAAACTGAGCCTTAAGATGAGCCACGGAGAGAATGAACAGCAAACTGAGTTCATCAGACTGCGACAGACAGTGTATCGGAGGAGCAGCGTTAAAGATGCTTGATGGAGGAGAAAATGAGAACAGAACACGACCTGTGGCAAATAACATTTCTGTGCTCTTGCAGACTGAGATCATTTTATTTTCCACCTTTGAAGGGTTGCTGTCTCTTTAAAACAAGCTGAGCAGGAAGACGGCAGCCTAATAGACACAGCACAGGGGCCTTAGCTTGCAGGCTTCTATGAATCTCAGCCTATTCAAGAGAATCTGTAACCAGTGTGGAATAACCCAATTTAACCACCCGTAGGTATATTACGGATCAGAAATACACCTGTTCTAAAGGAGCTCAGCTGGGTGGAGTTAGCTTACCTTTCCTCGCAGTCCTTATGCTTCACATGAACCTGTAAGACTTTGTTGAACAGTTCCTCCATGACGGTGATGTTCAAACTAGAAAGCTAGTTTGAACAGGCCGAGTACAAAAGACTGCTTCAGCTGTCTTGTTGCCTAGAGCTTCGCCGCTTTCAGCCGCCAACTGTTTTAACTTCTTCTTCCCAGTCCTTATGTTTTCTTGGGGGATGACAATATACCGTATATACCGCCTCCTACCGTACCGGAGTGTGTAGGACAAAGACTTGAAATATGAATTCTAGAATACCAGTCCGTTCTGACACAAAATATCATTTCCTTCCCCACATTCCGTAGTCAGGAATTTATTTTCTATATTAAAATTTTTTTTCCCTGTGGTTCCCCTTTTGTTCTAATCTAATAGTTTGAATAAAGCATAATAAGATGCCCAACATGCTCACAATCACAAAGTGATGTGGCAGGGCAGTTTACTGGACTATCACAAGCTTTATTTAACCTTATATGATCCAATCTTAATTTGGAAAGCACTAACTGCTCTCTTCTGCTCCTACCTCACCCCCCACTAGCACAAATGAAAATATATTTATGTATACTCCAATTACAAATTTAGAAGTGATTTCACACAAACTTCATCTAATACCCTTGTAAATATTTCTAGCACATCAAAGCAAATGTACCTCTTCTCTTCAGCCGAGTTTCTCCTGCTTCTAACAGTACACTGTTATGTGAAATTATCCATCCATCCATCCATTTTCTGTTCACCCTTTGTCCCTTAATGGGGTCGGGAGGGGTGCTGGTGCCTATCTCCAGCTACGTTCCGGGTGAGAGGCGGGGTACACCCTGGACAGGTCACCAGTCTGTCGCAGTATGTGAAATTATTTTATTGGCAAATAGACATACTCAATATATAGTTTACGTTGTGATTTGTTAAATTTCTCTAGATGAATTTGGGATGATGGTGCCTGCCCAAAACATCTATAATCAATTTCTGATTATATTAAGGTCTGCATTTGCACCCCAATTATATCATGCTGCAGTTTTCATTAAATTACTCATGTATGTTTTAACTTTGTTTAATGTTTTTCTTCACGTATTGTTCAAGATTTATGATGTTCATGGTAAATGTAATAAGCTGTTTGTCACAGACAGAAAGGAAAACTTAAAGAAAATTAAACAAGTCTAATTCAGCCCGAGTCCGAGGGAGACTGACACTCATCTTCAGTTTATTCCATTTTCTAATAGTTGCACTAACAGTTGTTGCTTCCTCATGAAGCTGCCTGCCTGTTGTCTTGTAACCCAGTGGTCCCCAACCTTTTTATCACCGCGGACCGGTCAAGGCTTGGCAATTTTACTGCGGCCCGGGGGGGAGGAAGGGGATGTGTGTCACATGACAAAATTTTAAATTTTTTTGCCCTGATTTTCCCCTTATGACAATCGTAGAACGTTCCGAGTTCTGTGATTGTCGCTGCGGTAATCCTAACTGATCATCTTGCAATGTGTGGAGTGTTACCTAGATCGTCGGGACCGCTCCGATCTAAAATCGGGCGTATTCAACATGTTGGATTGTCTTGGCCCGATTATCGCAGCGTGTAGGGTTTTCCCTGACAGTGAGCGAGAACGCAGCCTGTTGAATGTGACAGGCAAGCCCGGATTTTAGCATGGGCTTACCGGGGCTGCAGCCCGGGGCCCCGGCGCTTCGGGGGGCCCGAAAGATGCTTTATATTTTTGTGAATGAATAAGGTCAGAATGCCTTAATTTTATCACTAGCTA
>CAEGAE010017757.1:0-28486 GCA_903067095.1 Girardinus metallicus | reverse complement strand
ACTGTGTGTAGTTTAGTGATATACATGACCTATTTTAAAGTAAGTAGTGACCTATTTCAAATGGGAATTTTTTTTCTTTGAATGTTGTAACTACCTAAAAAATAAGTAGTAGGCTAAATAGTTATTTTTAATCATGATCTTTATTGTTGTCACAACAATACCTCAAAATATCATGATAAAATTCTAAGTTCATATTGCCCACCTCTAATCAGTGCAGACAGCATAGCAAGACTTTAAGTAATGTAATCTTTGGGATTTGGGGAATTTTTCAACATGTCCAAAAAGTCTTTCACAGCCTGGTTCAGCATACTATATTGTTAAATCTGCAATCAACTGAGTGTGATTTTCTCCATGGCAACATGTTTTCCTCTGGCACCAAAATGACAGCCAGCTATGCAACAGTGTTATGGTGGTAATTTTTTGACAGAGAAACAGTGGCTATAAGCTTTGTGAACACGACATAGAAAACTCTAATAGCAAAAAAAAGAAAATCCTTAAAACATGACCAAAATGTCTAAACATGCCATAAAAAAATCCTTAAAGTCATTGTCTTATTTTTAAATATTAGTACGTAAGTTTTAAATTCACTTATGCATCTAACGTGGCTATGCTGTAATGCTAACGTTAGCTTGTACGCTAACAGGAACAATAAGCATAGATTCACTTTCAGCTGTGCTACATCCTCTCTGCTACAGTTAACGTTCTTATTATCACCTACATGTACAATTCCTTTCAGCTTCACCGTTAAATGCTTCACGTTCGTTCTGCCACTGTGTTCTGTTTGTGTCTGTTCAAAGAAAGGCAGACAGTCATGTTGTTCGTCACCCATGGATTAGCTCATTTAAACTGAAAGGAGGGTAATGAGTGCAAACTCAAAGAATGCCACAGAGATGAGCCTGGCTGGTGTTTGTTGTGATGTTGCACATGCTCCACCAGAGCATCTAACCTGGTCAGAAACAATGTATTCACAGTGGTGCATGATTCACTTTGAGAGTGATTACAGGAGAGCAGACAAAGAGAGCGTGGTCGACAAAACACTCGGCATGAGTAGGAAGACTAACAATTCACAGTTAAGTATTTAAATTTGAATCTGATTCATCTTTACTGCACACATGTTGCTATGTGTAGGTTAAAATGCTAATGTTAAAAGTTGATGTGTTTTTAAATGTCAGTAGACAATGCAGCATGTTTATATTATCCTATGAAGTAATAAAAAAAGACTTTCTGGCATTGTAATGAAATTAATTTAAGGAGAATATCAAACTTGTCTAAGATGTTAATATAAACCACACAGAGTTCAGTGTCTTATTGTGAACAGCCAATAAATCAAAATGAAAGAAAAGTTGTAAGTTTTTTTTGTTTTTTGTAAATGGCGGAATCCTCAAATCTGACCTTGAATAATCTTTTAAATGTCACCTAGGAGTAACTCAGAAATCCAAAGTGTGTCGGCATCAGCCTTTTTTACTAAGCAAAGCTAAGGATCATGTTAGAGGCTCCAAATAAAAGACAAATACATTTATGTGAAAGTTATTTCAGCTGTTAGGGTATATTGAATATTTTAGCTACTTGAGCACAATAGTTCTCAGAAGCTACTATAGGAAGATGATTCACTCATGAGGTGGACAGATGCTTCAGACTGAAAGTGGAAGTTGAGGCATTCTGTTGTACTGATAGATGGTTAAGATTTATAACCTCAGCTACTCATTTGACCCATTAATTAAAAAAAAAAAGAACATGGAAAAGTAACGTACCTAGTCATGACGCTGCAGAACACTATGAATTCCACCCCATTGTTCTCCATATACAAACATTACGCGAACCAGAGCGCATCAAAAACAGAATAAGATGTTCCACAAAGTTGCCTCCATTTCCTCACCTGTAGGTGGTTTTTAAAATGCCAGTTTATTTGCCAAGATTCAATGCTTTTGATTCTTCAACCTATAGCCAAACTGGGGTTTTGGGCCCGAATACTTAGACAGTTTTTAAAGAAATAACAAGGATAAGCCGTCTAATGATTCAGTTCTCAAGCAGCCGTGAACATGCTAACACTTATTTGGAGATGATGCTAAAAAAAAGATATCTAATTTGTGCCAGAAATGTAATGTTAAAGTGTCAAAGTGTCACTAATATAAGTATACTATAGCTGTAAGCTGGGACATCTTGTTACGTAGTAATTCAAAAGTTAAACTTCTATTGTAGGTGGAGTGATCTATGCTGATCAGAACGGGATATTTCCCAGAAAATCGCATTGTGACTTCACCGTGCTGAGTGAATTTTTGCTAAAAGTTTCTCACCTGGATGTCTGCCTGTGTGAGCAGGTCCGTGCTGATCGTTCCTGTCACTTCTCATCAGGATTCAGTCTGTCTCGCAGCTCCTTCAAAACACATGACCTCTTGAAGGTCACTTCCACGGTCAGATGGCAGGAAGATTTTGTTCACAATAAAAAGTCTTTTTCACTCATTACAGCAGCAGATACCAATTTCTACATCACTACATAGACAATAATCACAGAAAAATTAAATTTTTTTATGAATGTAAAAAGTTCACATTACAAGACTATTAATGAAAAGCCAACAACAGTGGTTGGTCTGCCACAAGAAATGTTAATAGCTGCGTTTCCATTGGCCGTATAATTGCGTAATTTGGCATTTTGAGAATAAATTTGCTCAATAAAACCATGCCAATTTAAAAAGAAAACAACTTCTTTTTTTATAAAAAAAAAAAACATTTTGGCACCAGTTTGAGGTGTATTGAAATTGGCTTATTTCACAAAGCTGCAATGGAAATTTTTTTTAAACGCTCCATCAACGTTCAAAATGCGACAATACGCTATAAACTTGAATAAAACGACCACTGTTTCATGTTTTGACATGGCATTTAGATTGAAAAAAAATGTGCACATCAAAGAACACAGGGAAAGTTTTTCTTTAGCACCATATTCCCAGTGTTTAACTAGCACTTCTTTAGCTATGCTCAGGGTTTTCTTCTTTGAACTTTTGGGTGTCAGTAATTTTGATATTATAACTTGTGCATCATAGGTGTTAAACACTTTTTGACTAGAACCCCAAACAAAATAGAGACTATTAAAAAAAGTGTCTGTTTCAAAATAATCAATAGTGTAACCAGGGCGTCACACCAGTTCACTAGTACCTGAAAAAAATAAACAACACAATGACCCTGCAAAATACTGAAAGCCCTGCTGTGCTTGGGGAATCTCACGTCTGTGACAGTGCTGCGGTTACTTCGCTGGACAGACGCCTGCTCAGCAGTGCTGAGGTCTATAAGAGCACAGAGCACTTTATCATTCCTCAGGGAGAGACGAGAACAAACACAAAGTGACACCATATTTTTTGATTTTAAAAACGTGGCAAAGTGGGAGGGAAAATGACATCTGATTTCAGGGTGAAATTGGTCAAGAGCTTTTCCTCCAGACTTAGCTTGGTGCTGAAACATTTTTGGTTTCCTTATTGAGAACCAAATGATCTGGAAAAACTGTTTCCAAATCATTTGTCAAATGGGGAAAACACAAAAGACTTAAATGACATTATGGTGAAAACTACTAGTCAGTAGCAACATTTATTTTATTTTTTTTAAATCTCTAAAAATGTTCAAAGCGAGTATTTCAAACATTCCACACGGCGGTATGCTTTCACATGGGGTCTGGTTATACTTTAAGAGTCCACCCAACACAATGGTGGTGTTTCAGTAGGCTGTCTAATACAACACGTGGCAATATGGAAAAACACCACTGCTTGTTTCAGTCGGTATCTCGGCTCAGGTGACCTAAATGCAAATGTCTCAACCATCCAAACTTCCATAAGCGAGCAAATGGGCCAAAAATAAAACTAATCTTTCAGAATGAGAGCGTTGAACATCATCACCGGGGAACTTCCTGTCCTCTGCTGCTGTTGGCCTGCGCAGCTCCAACGCAGCACACTGAGTAACTCTGAGCCACTGGGACGATTCTGACATGCAGATTATTGTTCGGGCCCAAAATACAAACTCGGCGAAGAAGACAAACTCATCTGCGGAGGCTGCCAGTTTGGACAAAGAGCTGCCTGTGGGTGGGGATTATTTTCAGAGATGTTGCAGCTGCATCCAAAATTTTGGACACTGACCAGGTCGAAAAAAAAAGACAGGATCTGAGTAGTTCTGTCTGAATCTGAAATTGCAGTAAGTCCTCCACTAACAGTGGAGGACTTACTTCGCTCTTTATCCCATTCCATCTTACCTGAATCGCACTCGAGTATTTTATTTTATTTTATTTTTTCAAAGAGCTTAATTCTTTAATAGAGACGAGATGAAGTTACAGGTGAGACGACACCTCAGGAGGTGTTCTCTGTCTCTGATCTCCCCGCTGTGTGTATTATCAGAGTTAATAGGAGTGTAACAGAGACGAGTGCTGAGTGCCAATTTGCACGTCTTCTTTCATGATGCTGCGGGTTCAGTCGCGGGGCTGACACAGGCAGGGGGCTAACACCTGAAATAGGAGCACAGCAGGAGAAAGCTGTTAACCAATCAACATGAGATGCTCTGAAGGAGCAAAACATGAAAGAACATATTCTTTATTAACTATTGTTTATCCAAAGTAATTTAAGATTTAAAAATGTCATTAATCTGGAGCCCAGTGGTGATGCATGGTGGTGGCAGCATCATGTAATTTAGAGGCTATGGGTAGTTATTTAGCTTTCAGAAATGTATTATTTTTTTCTTCTCATTAAAAAGAAACAAACTTCTTTAGAAATATAATCAGCCACATGTTACATAGGTTGTTGTTGGAATCAAATATAGGTTAAACATACTTTTCATTAAGCTCACATTTCTGTATTAAAAATGTTGGGGTTTTTTGTCGTTTAACTCCATTCACCTTCAGTCCACCTAGACCAGCATCTTCCACAATGCGCCAGAGCTGTGTTCCCTCAGCATGATGCTGCCACCACCAGGGGTGCAGGTGTGACATGTTATGAGGTGATTTGCAGCTAGTTTTTTCCGACAAACCTCTTCCTCACGAAGCACACCTTACGCTTTTCTGTAAATACTGTAAATTGTACAAATTTGATTGAAAATTTTTTAAAATGCGTCAAGAAATGAAAGCAAGAAAAAAAAAATGCATACAAAACACACCATGAGAAATGAAAAGGAAAAAATGGAAAATCTATAAGAAAACTGTAATTTCACTATGTGTAAGAAAATACGAATATATCTTTCAAGTGTTTAAAGTTGCAGTATGTAACTTTTATATCCATCCATCCATTTTCATTACACCCTTGTCCCTTAGTGGGGTCAGGAGGGGTGCTGGTGCCTATCTCCAGCCATGTACCGGGTGAGAGGCGGGGTCACTCTGGACAGGTCACCAGTCTGTGGCAGGTAACTTTTATATTTTTTATATATTTGTTGAAACTATCACTCTGTCATGGCAGTCTGAGACAGATTATCTATAAAAAAAATCAAGCTCCTCTGACTTCTTCCAATGCTAACTAGAAATAACCAAACAGAGCCAGGAGGCGGGTCTTAGCGCTGTCAATCACCCTCGGTATGGCGCTGCTTATCCCCTCTCTCCCTTTCTCCCACAGCCTGTCAGTTACTAGTTAGCACCGCCACCGATGATGGAAGATAAATGGTTGTTTCTCCACCACTAGCACATTTAGCAGCAAGTACATCAGGCTGATTGACAGCACAAAGACCCTCCTGCTGGCTCTGATTGGTTGTTTTTGATTGATGCATTTCTTCAACCAGGAATCATAAAACATTTTAGAAAAAAAAATACATAAAAGTTATTGCACCTTCAAGATTTATTTGTCAGGATCTAAAATGGCAACAGTCACATTAGCTCACAGCTAAAAGATGCTGTTCTAAACCAAGAGCTTCACACTTTACTAAATATTGGCACTGAAACCTCATCTGCATGCTAGAAGAACTGAATTAACAGTCTATACCGAGGTCCTTGACTGTGTTTTTTTTGACAGACTGGTATATATTTAGCCAAACACAACGTGATTCCCACAAATCATTTAAGGGCTGATTTAATCCGTTGCACACAGCCTCAGTCTGTTTCTCACTTCTAACCCACACGTCCACAGTGAGAGCTGTTAGAGGAACAGTGGCTCAAAAAAAGAACCATTCCACCCAGTTAGCTTACACTGGGTCAACGACACCAAGTTACACACAGGTAGACACGCTTAGAATGCTACAGTGTCTCTGGGCACACGGACTGCTTAAAACTTACACTAAAGACAGAGCACATAACACCAGCTTTAAAGTCCCTCCACTGGCTCCCTGTAGCCCAGAGTATAGACTTTAAAATACTGTTGTTAGTTTATAAATCACTGAATGGTTTAGCGCCACAACGCATTAAAGATCTTCTTTTGTTCTACCAACCTTCCAGACCCTTCAGTTCTTCTGGTTCTGGTTCAGCTCTGCATCCCCAGAACCAGAACCAAACATGGAGAAGCAGCATTCAGCTTCTATGCACCACAAATCTGGAACAAACTTCCAGAAAACTGTAAAACAGCTGAAACACTGAGTGCCTTTAAATCTCGACTAAAAACCCACCTGTTTAGAGTTGTATTTGAAACATAATCAATTATAAATTTAACGATGGTACTTGACTTAATGTAATGTTTTGATTGTTGATTCTATGTTGCATGATTCTGTGTTTGTTATGATGTAAAGCACTTTGAAATGACTTGCTGCTGAAATGTGCTATACAAATAAAATTTGACTGATTGATTTGATAAAGCCTTAGCATAATTGATAATTAAAAACTTGGCTTTCTTTAAAAATAAAAACGTTTATATTTACACCCTCGAGACTAAAAAATCTCAAACTAAGTGTGATTTGTTTGTAGAATTAACGTTTCAGTTCAGCCAACAAACTGCACAGTCTAATTTGTCTAATTTTAATTTAAAACCTGAAAAATAATTTTGATTATATTTTGACAAACACAGTAAGATGATTCCTCAGTGAGGAATAACTCATCGCTGAATCTAGTTACAGCTCATGTTTGGTCCACTTAAGCATTTTAGATTTTGGATAAGACTGAATCAAATGCAGTTCTAGCTTAATAAAACTGAAAGTTCACAGAAATCATCTAATCCCCATCGCAACCATTTAGGTGTGCAAAACACCTGGTTGCACCTAGCCCCAACTTCGGAGCAGCAGTTTCCTAGCTTCCTCGTCATGAAACAACCGTTCCCTGCGACTCCTCCACTCAGCTCCTTCAGACTAGCCAGAAGCAATTAGCAAACACCTGGAACTGAGCTTCTACTGAGCTCGTTATAGGAACTACGTCTCAGTGTAATGCTGGTAAAAACCTTGTTAAAGGGTTTTCGTGATGACTTCCTGAAGGCGGAGTTACAGAAAGAGCAGAAGTTCTTAAAGAGACAGACACTCAATTTCAAGGTGTTACATTACAAAGTCAAAATTCTTCAAAGTCATATTTGGTATATAGTATTTTCTATAACAACTGACAGTAACAGTTACTTGATTATGCTATAAAATAGCGACTGGAAAACACATAATATTGCCCCTTGAAGTTCTATGGCCATCTGCAAGGAGAGTAATTTGTGAATTCAAAGCAAACACATGGGGCCCATTGTTACAGTAATACTGAAGGGGTTTCAGGCTTACAAATCTACATATAAACAAACAATTGACACAGGATTACAGACGTTGCTAAGTTATTGACCGGAATAAAAGCCAACAGTGAATTTTACTCATTACTGAGCACAAAGTCAGGGATTACTAAAGTAATCTAATCTGCACTTCCTACAAAGAGAGACTGAGGTCAGATTTTGGAAATCAATGAGCAGCACCTGGAGTCCACACAATGCATCTGCTTCTCTGTCAGATTTATACAAACAATTAACAGAAAGTACAGTTTAACCTCCCCCCCCTTTTCACCCGCTTTGCATACAGCAACAATCAACCCAAAAAGTTGCTGAACACCATCTCTTGTCCTGGTCATCCCTTTAAACCCAATCTCTGCCGAGGGAACAAAGGCAGAAATGTTTGGCCCCTGGGTCTGACGAGGGGAGCCATTGAGCGCCTTTTGCTGGGATGGGATGAGGCGAATTAAAGCCTCAGCAGAGAATCCAGCTGACACGTAGAGAGTGCTGTGGCTCTGCTGCAAGCGGCTGCTGTGCATCATCTGTCTTAAAAAAACTGAATGCGTTGTACCTTAATCAAGGGGTAGTTGAAAGCAGATTGAGACAGATACATTTAAAAGGCACAGGAGCCAGAATCTGTTGACAGATTATCTGTCTTATACCGTCATGACATAGTTATAATTTGAACAAATACTTACAAAACATACATTTTTATAAAAGTTAAATACTGCAGCATTAAAAGAATTGTGTTTTCCAAGTCGCAATCGTTTTAAAAACACAAAAACTTTTTTTTGTCATTATTAATAAAGCACAAGCTTCTTGCATGTCCTGTTTTTTTTTTTTTCCATCTCTCATGTAGACCAGCGCCTCTCAGTTCAGTCTTATGAATGGCCTGTCTGCTTCCTCCAAAAGGCCCCCAGCTGAAGGGACAAGCGACATCCCTCCACCATATGTAACACTGATTAATTAATTTCTCCATGGCTGAGAGCCTGATTTTTTGCTTCTTGTATGCCAGAAACCAATACTCAGGGAAAACTCAACATGGCTTTTCCTTCAGCTAGCGGTATTTCTGACTTCCAAAAGCTCTCTGCCGTTTAGCATAATTGTACCATTTTCAGTCTATTCTTGTGTCAGAACAGAGTGTAGAGGTGTGAAAGTGTGCTTTAGTGTGTGAAAGAGCATATGGAGAGTAAAGATAGTTCTTGATGGGTGTGTGGGCGTGTGTGTGTGTGTGTTGGTCAGAAAGAGGAGAAAGCAGAAAAAGAGAGACAGTGAGTGAGAGAGCAAGGAGACAGTATCAGTGATCCCACCAAGAAAAAAAAAGGGTCAGCTGCTGGTAAATTTAGGGTAAAATTAGGGCTTGGCGGGACTGGGCTGTGTGAAACCGACAGATGGAGGATGGGTGTCCAGGGAACCAGACCTGCTACAAATAGCTGTACACACACACACATGTTTGCGTGACTATCTTTGTGGGGACTTTCCATTGATTTCCATTGATTTCTACAGCCTAACCTTACCCTTATCCTAACCCTAACCATTACATACCTAACCCTAACCAAAACTCAATTCACACCTTAGTTCTAAATCTAATCCCTTACCCAAAACAGTGTTTCCCCTTGTGGGGACCAGGCTTCTGTCCCCACAAGGAACAGTGGGTCCCCACAACGTAGTATATATCAGGAAAATGGTCCCCGCAAGGTATTACAAACAAACGCACACACACATTCTCCTGTGTGGATCATGCGATCGTAAAAGAAGCTCAGAACAAGGAGACAAGTTGGAGTGCAGATGTGAGCCCGCCCACACATCCCAGTGTGAACGTGAGCACATGGAGCGCTTCACAGTTAAACACACAGCAGCTTTTATTACCTTTTTTTTTTTCTTAATTCAGGAAGAGTTCTGGGTGAGGACGTCATGTTCATTCTACTTTGTGTCCTTGTGGAGCATGACGCCACGTGTTCTTGTTTTCTGCCTTTTTCCTCACTTCCACTGAAGTCACATGTTCACACTTCAGTGATTGGCCACATTATTAGAAACTAAGTCGAAGGTATAGAAACTGTTCCATGACCGCTGCTCTGCCACCAAGGTTAGAAGAACAGGAAGATGAAGGAACACACAGGGAAGTCACAATGTAGTCAGTAGCAGCGTTTCCGTTACAAAGGTTTGCAAAACTTTGCCAATATCTAATGTCAAAAAAAAAAAGACAAAATTTCACAATTAAGGTATTTCTAACAAGAAATTCAATTAATCACACGGGAATAAGTTTGTTCACATGATAAGTCATTACAGACATGCATCACCATAACCCTCTAGCTACTTCCTGTCTTCTTCTTCTTTGTGTTTTGTGCCAGTGGCAAAATCCGATTGTTGATCATGTGACTGAAGGGATGTAAAAAAAGTGTTTCCATTGCATTTTTGCAAAATAAACCAATTTAGATACAGCCAAAAAAAAAACATCCTCATCCTAATGCCACAACTTTTTACTGAGTTTTTTTTTATTTTTTTTAAATGGCTTTTTTGCGTTAAAGGAATTTATTTTCAAAATGTCAACTTGCACACAAATATGGTCAATGCAATCACAGCTACTGACTCTGAAAGGGCTCGCTTAAGAAGTTTTAATTTAACATTGCAAGTAGTTGTCTTGCTTGAAGTCAATAATTTTCTTGACGTTTTTATAAATAATTCTCTTTAGTTGTGTGTGTCCTAATAGCATTATTCCAAAAGTTGAGGTCTCTCAGGAAAATTTTAGCCAGACTTTGTGTTTTTCTTAGAGCAAATGTTTTGCTCTTTACACACTTCCTGTCAAAGTTAAACTTAAGCAGTTTTCTCCTATTATCATCTGGTGATCTGCTTTCCTGCACTTCAAAAAAGAAAATTACTCTACAATTTACAGTGAAGTACTGGATGAATGGAATTTATTAGTTTTACTGCAAATCTATTACAATTTTACTGTAAATGTAACCATGGTTTTAATGTAATTTTGATTCTATTCTAATAATTATACTGTCAACATGCCCTTCGATTACTTTGAATGTCCTCCACTTTTAATGCTATATTGCATACAGTGAAATGGTTGAATTGAAATTGTTTTTAGACTTTTTTTAAATTCCTTACCAGAGGTCTCAGAAAACTCGTACCTTACTTTGGTTTTCAGGCTCACCTCAGCATCCAGACTCTTTTATTTTTGCCACTTCAAGTGGAAATAATTAAGGGATATTTTCTTTTACAAGTGACTTTTCAGAAAGATATAGCAGCTTGTTTTAAGTCAGTAATTCGTTAATATTGATGAAAAGCTGCTATTTCCCCTGGCAGATTTTTCAATTATTACATGTCATAACATGTACATTTTCATCAATATTCAACAATTTCATCAATATTCAACAAGCTCTGATATCTTGCTGAAAAGTTACTTCTAAGTTAGTCTTGTCTTATTTCCGTTGTACTAAGATGTCTGCACAAGAAACTAGACTAAAAATACTTGGTAAGATTTTGTGTATTTGTAATGTACCTACATAAACTGCCTGGGCTTTAGCTCACACCCATAAAAAACAGCCTGGGTAAATTAAAAGGAAAAAGTTCAAGGAAAGTTAAATTTTTTGAAAGATTGTTCAGGAACCCAAAGTGTAAATGTGCATGTCGTTTGTTGTTCGCCTGGCTCAGTGCCTCAGCGTTTAGCCGCATCTCTTCACTGGAAGGAGACAAAGCCGGAGCTGTTCCTGTCACTCGCATCATTAACTCTCAGTGCTCTCTTTGTCAGTCAGAACACTTGGAGTCAGGTCCTTATGGAGGTTTCTACCATTAAAAAGGACAGGTTAGCTTGTCGCTCAGCAGCATCAAGCTAACTCAAACTTAAGGTGATGTGTCACAGTAACTTGTTTTTTTTTCCCCCTCTAATTTTGTCACTTAGCTGTTCAGCATCTTCCACACAGAGCAGGCTTAGTGTTTCCACACCTAACTTGCTCCTATTGACTGGTTTCATGTTACAAATAGCTGTAATATAAATCCAGCTCGCATGAACACACCTTAAGATCAGAGTTCAGAAATGAATCCTGCTGAGTAAGCACATCCATGAAGACTCCATCAATTAGGAATATGTGCAATTTTAAATACGATGTAAATGTGTTAGAGAAAGTTTTAGTTTTAAATGACTGACGAGTTAATATTCCTGATTAGTTCACTGATGATTCAGTTAGTATTTTGACAGAGGTCAAGGTCGCCAGAGGAGGACACCGGATACTGATCCGATTAATGTTTCACCCCCTGGGTGTAGGTGAAAAGGCAGGCAGGAGCTGCAGAGTTGTGACCAAACACATCCATGGACAGTTGGCCAACAACCCCAGGTTTTTGTTACCAAATAAAACTACTGTGGAAAAGTAGAGGTTCAAGGCAGAGGGACGGTGCATTTATCGTACCTCAAAAAATTGCTCTTTCTTTCAGACATTTATTAAATTGACTGGGCGGACCTGTTCACAAGTCATGTCACATCCTTTTCAGCATTCTGTGCCACAATGGTCCATTCCAAATCTCAGCTAAAACCTGGACATAATCCACAGCTAAACCTGAAACCGGACTTTCAGAGGCGCTACCCGGTCCAATCTGACTTGGATTGAGCCGCTAAAGGTCTGTACCTTCATCTGCACCGTTAATCAGCCAGAAGCTTTAAGCTAACCTTAAAACAGTTTGAAATCTGCATGTCTATTTCTTCCCACCTTACAATTAGGAGGTAAAAGTCTTTAAGTCAAAGAATTCATCATGTGAAAATCTATGAAAAGATCTTAAACTATACGATACATACTTATGACCAACAGCAAAGATGGAGCTGGTTGGTTGGTTGGTTGGTTGGATGGATATGTGTTAACATTCATCATATGTTACATTTACCTGTAATAAATGTAGCATAAGTGGTATTTTAAGATGCATGGCTCGATTATAAATTATTTATGGTAAGTTAATTTTATTTACATAGTAGATTTTCAGCAACAAGACAGCTCAAATTGCTTTATATGAGTTAGAAGGAAATACAAACAATTTTGTATTGTTTGTATGTCCAAAAGACAAGAAGTTAAAAGTATAAAACTTGGTTCCCCACGTTTAATAAGAACAAGTAGTCCATAATTTATAAACTAGACGGGTTTTCTCTGGATTCTTGTTCTGATTAAACTAAATATTGTTTTCCCCCATCTCTGATTCTTCTTCTGGGTTGTTAAGTAGATGGTATTTACTAATTTTATGAATCAAATTCCAGTTTAAACAATTATTAATCCACTTAGTATTTTTGAAAACAGTTTCATTTCAAACATTCATCGTGAGACAGATTGTAACTCAGCAGCTAATTCCACATTCAAACGATATGCCAGTTTATTTCCACCTACATCTGAGCTCCGGAGTTATTCTTAAATCTGTACAAAATGAGCTCTCTTAAGAACACATGGCTGTGAAAGCACATATGCCCCCTTTCTCATTTCTTTTTTTAGCTTTTGAAAAGTTTTCTTTTTTTTATTGTCCCTGTAACTGACTAGCAGGGTTTTTGGCACTTAAAGGCCCAAAAGTCATGTAAATTATCAGTTAGTGCACTGACTGAGAAACGTTCAAGGACTGATACTAAGAGTGGAATATTTCCCCAAGAATAACTGACTTGAAATAGATTCACAAACACAGTTTAAAGTTGTCAAATAACTTTGTCAGACCAAGAAATCCTGCAGGAGTTGGTAGGACGTTAGTTCTTTAATCCTGGGAATGTTCTTCAGGCGATAGAAAGCCGACTTTGTAACTGTGTTAATGCGTCTCTGAGGGTTCAGTCCGTCCCTAAACCCAGACTTCAGGCCTGATCGCTGCTTTCTAGATGTAATAACTAAATCTGCATGCAGAGTCTAGATTGTTCAAGTCTGGGTCCAAAAATAATGACTTCAATTTTATTTTTAATCAGCTGAAGAATGTTATGATACATCCATATGTTTATGTAAGAGTGAAAATAAATTCAGTAAAGAGAACCAGAAGTTTTTGCTTATTTTGGTTTATTTGTGGTGTATATTGTTGTTAAATATGCCACAAAACATAACAAATATTACACTAGAATAAAAACTAAATTAGACATACTAATTTCAATTTAAATTGAACATCATTTATACTGTAAGAATATTTATATTATAAATTTGTTATATCGGTTTATACAATGACAGTGGAAGTCAAAATATAAAATTGATCAAATATATCTCCACTAAGCATAAACTGTGGCTTTGTGATTGTACTCTGGTTGAGTTATTTTTATTTGTTTTATTTTTTATTTTTGGTGCAAGATGCTATTACTACTCACTGGTTTCTTGCCACAGTAAACAACAACCGGCTGGACCTGAAAACACGAAGGCCTTTTCACAACTGCTTCAGTCAGTGGGAGTACAAGAATATCACATTTCTAATCCCTGCCGAACAGAAATGAAGTCAGATCAAACGGGCGTTTCACTGGCTTATGTAACTGGGGCCACGGCTCTTCGGGTCCTCTGACCAATCTCAGGCATTGTTGTCAGACAAATAGCTGCTGAGACAAAAGGTCAAGGATCAAATGAGACGTAATTATCAGAATCATGAAGAAGTGTTTGTGATTTCTTCTGTTTCTTTTTTTTGTCATCTTTGTGGGGTTTTTCAGCACATCGCCCTACGCAACATTCAAAACGCCTTCTTACAACATTTCAGGGTACTGTATCAGATCATTTTAGGAATAGTACAGAGAAGCATTCTGATGGTATGAATATTTTTTACTACACAACGTTTTCTTCCTGAGAAATCTGACCGGTGAACAGACTGAACGTTCACACATGGTCAGGAGTGACAGGTTCTGATTTGCTCAGAGATTTCTGGAGAAATGAACAAGATAACAAACTCATAAACTGACTTGGACCAAAGGAAAAAAACTACAGGTGTGAAAATGCCTTAACACCACAATATAAATCAATCAGTCAAGTTTGTTTGTGTAGCACATCATGGCAGATCAAAGTTCTTTACATTGTGAAAACATAAAAAACATCATAAACACATCACAGTTTTACTAACTAACCTACATTACATTTTTGTCAAGTGCCATCGTCAAAATAATCAATATTCACCTTACATTGGTCAATGTTCCATTTATATTATGGTTCAAAAGCAACCTTAAACAGGTGGAGTTTTTAGCCTTACTTTAAAGGAATTCGGTGTTTCAGCTGTTTTGCAGTTTTCTGGAAGTGTTTCTCAGGAGTTGATACTTACTTAAACCTCATTTTGTGTGCAAAACCTCAAACATCGACAAAGTGGAACTAATCTGTTCGGAGGCAAATACTTTTTCCCACCAACACTATGTCATTTTTTTAGCACCGCAAGCTAGCTACGAACAGTGGATGTTCTCCTTTGTGTGGCAAAACCCTTTCCTAGACAGCTCTTGATTATGATGGAGAGAGATTGAGCTGTCAGCAGCAATAAGTCAACAGAGCTCCCATGCAGCGTCTCCCCGAGGCGAGTGCCATTGTAGAAGATGAAACGTCACCATCACCGTCACCAGAGAGATTATGAAAAGTTTATTCTTAGGACCCTCCTGATTAATGCAAATTACACCTTGCAGCTGAAACAAGCGGCAGGAGTACAGTCCCGGGAACAAATGCAGGCCGCCGTTTCACCATGATGACTCCTGACATTCCCATTATCACTTATATTCGGATTCTTTAACTAAGCTGCACCCATCGGCTGGCTTTTGCGGTCAGATTAACATAAAATGATACAAAATTGAAATTCAACAAGTGGCAAAACTAAAAGTACCCCGACTGGTGAGAGAACAATTCTAGGCAGTGATAATCAGAGCATACAAGCGCAGGATTTTTTTTTTCTTTCCTCTCCCCCCTTGTTCTAACATCTCCGCCAGCTCTTATTGGTTCTGAAAATAGTGAAAATGTGTTATAACTGTAGCCATGGAAGCAGCAGCGAGTCCCACTTAGCAGCGTCCCTGGGAGGCAAAGCCCTCCTCATTTAGACGCAGACATGCAGCCACCTGTGATTATGCTGCCGTTACATAACAAGGGTTTATAGTCTGAATGCAACGTGTGAACCTTGTGATCCACTGTTCTCCCGGAGCTGAAGTCTCCCTTTAAGCGGGGCCTGGCGTGGTACCTGTTGCCGACGCAGACCGAGAGGCGCCTGAAAAAGGAGCTCCATTAGTTGACGTCCCTCAGCCGAACACAATGGCCCGGTGATGATCGCACACAAGCGACTGCAAATCACCTCTCACAACTCTGAAATCAGAGCCTGCATGGTGGGGAGAGAAAAGAAAAAGAAAAAAGAAAAACAGAAAAGGAGCAGAGAAAGAGGAGGAAAAAAAAGACACAGGGTTTCTGCTCTGATGAATCGTTAGTGATAAAGCTGGGGCAGAGCCAGTGAGGCTGGATTTAGAAACTTCTCACTCTTTCAGCCCCCTCCTTTACAAACTGTCATCTCTCTTCTTTTTTTTTTTGGATTTGACTGATGACTGGATCACTGGAACGATGTGAGAGAAGAGAAGCGGACTGCTGAGGATAATGTCACACTTAGTCTGTCAAGGGAAGCAGAAAGGAACTCAGCAACTCAGAGCCGCAGCCTGTCCGTCCAGCAGCAGAACCAGCGGAGACACCGGCAGATGCTGCTGGCTCAGTGTCACACCAAGGCGGGCTTTCAGAGAACCAAGACAACACCTACTGGTTTGTTTTCATTCAATATTAAGTGTGCAAAAGCATGGCCACTGTAGACAGAAAGACAAAGGAGTACTTTTCTGCAAAATATTTTTGAGACCAATCTCAGAAATTTTCTAGATAAAAAGTACAAGCTTGAAAAGTCAAAAATTTGCAAGCAAAAAAAATCCTCAAAGTTTGAGATGAATCTCAGAAATTTTCTAGAAAAAATAGTGGCTATTTTTGAGTTTCCAAAATCAAAAATTTTGGAATTTTGGAGCTCAGAAATTTCTTAAGTGTTTTCTAGAAAATGTATCTGAGTTTATCTCAATATTTTTAGTGTGGACAAAGACTACACCTCCTGTTTAGGAGGAGTTGTCTGTTTAATATGCCTAATATGCCAGGCATATTAGGGCCTTTGTAGACAGAAAAAAATAGCAGAATGAGTCAATTTCCACCAAAAAACTCCACAAAATTTTGGAATTGTTCTCAGAAATTTTCTAGAAAAAAAAAATAAAACATAAAAATGTCTGAGCTCCAACACCTTAAAATCTAAAAAAAAATTTAAAAGTAAAAAAAAAAAAAAACTGACCTCGACTTCTGTAAATGTTCTTAGTTTCAAAGATCAAAAATTTAAAAAATGTTGAAATTCTGAACTTTCTGAGTTGTTTTTCCCCCAGAAAATTTCAGACCATCTTAAATTTTTCTCCTCACAAATTTTAGACCTTTGGAGCTCCAAATTTTCCTTGTTTTTTTGTTTGTTTGTTTTTTTTACAAAAAAATCCAGAGATTAATATCAAAATGTCTGAGTTTTTTGGCAAGAATGTACTCCTTTTCTACCATCTACAATGGCACTAAAACGCCGTCACAAAAGCGAGCTAGTGCACGATTGGCATATAACTCTAATTCATCAAAACACAGGGGGTCCCAGCATGGAGGAAACTATCAGATACACATGAACACACACACCTCACCAGGTCAAACTTGGTAGATTAGATGTTGTTGACAAATCTGCAATAAGATGCAGCAGCAGCCAGCAGCCATTAGCGTAACGAGCTAACACAGGTCAAACAGATACGTGAAGGCTCGACCCGGTCACACTGCAGCTGTGCAGCTGAACACCACAAACACAAGGCCATTTTTTTCACACTGATGTGACAGACTAACCTTCATTAACTTTGCATCAGGGTTAATGACAGGATAAGTGGATGTAGGACAAACTGTAAAACTCAGGTTTAGTCACACAACTCAGTAGATTCTAATTTTTCAGTAGAGTCTTTTACAAGACTGACACCCAGGCGTACACACACTTAATCCAAAGAATTTAAAAAGATAACCTTATAAATAGCCTTATGTACCACACTGCACCATTTAAATTATTTTCATATGACATGAAAAGTAAATTTCACGTTGTTTCGAAGCATATTTATACAGTGATAATCAGAAAAGTCTGACATACTGCTGTATTTATAGCCTCTGATTCAGTTTAATACATTTGGCTGCTATTATAGCTGCAAGTCTGTTGGGAGATTGTCTCCACCAACTGGAATTTCTCAAGAATTTTCAAGTCTTCTTTTCTGAGTAGACTTTAACTGGACCATTCTAATATGAAAACCATTCCACCAGACGGTAACTCTGGCTGTGTATTTAGGCTCATTGTCTTATTGCAGCTCATACCAGGTTTTCCTTTAGGTTCGTCTTCTCTTTAGCTTCATTTATCTTCTGACAAGCTTTACCCTCCATGCTGAAGAAAAGCATTTTCAAAACCATGATGCGGCCACCACCCATAAACACCTTGACGGCTGCAGAAGCTGCTGAATGTCTCTAGAGCTTTGGTTATCTAGAGTGTAAAATGGAAGTAGGACTGAATACGCCAACCTTTGGCAAAAAGTGTCATAACAACGTGTCAGCACAAATATGTTCTTTGAACATTTTTACAGATTATTTCCAGCATTTCAGTTTATCTGAGTTCATTAAATCCATGGTAAACAATACATGTTTTAAGTGAATATATAAAGAGCTACTTGTTAAAAAAAAAAAAAAAAAGGTTAACAGTACACACAACTCGAAGATGTTTTTAGCCTGTGGAATTTTCCGTTTTTTTACAGTTAAAAGTTTAACTTCTATTGGTAGTAAAATAACATTATTTTAATGCTTATATGGGGCTGCACAGTGGCGCAGTTGGTAGAGCTGTTGCCTTGCAGCAAGAAGATTCTGGGTTCGATTCCCGGCCCGGGGTCTTTCTGCACGGAGTTTGCATGTTCTCCCTGTGCATGCGTGGGTTCTCTCCAGGTACTCCAGCTTCCTCCCACAGTCCAAAAACATGACTGTCAGGTTAATTGGCCTCTCCAAATTGTCCCTAGGTGTGTGTGTGCGCATGGTTATTCGTAATGTCTGTCTCTGTGTTGCCCTGCGAAAGACTGGCGACCTGTCCAGGGTGACCCCACCTCTCACCCGGAACATGGCTAGAGATAGAGGTACCAGCACCCATTCAAGACCCCACCAAGGGACAAGGGTGTAATGAAAATGGATGGATGGATGCAGTGTTATTTGTACTGTATGACTGATTCAATGTCAGTGTCCATGTCAGTTTATTTAAAGACATATGAAGTGATAAAACTCAAATCAATGCGTTATTATCACCACTTGTTTTGGGGAAGGCAGCCATGTCAGATTTTAAGGTTGCTGTCAGAAACAAACTTCCAACTTCCTAACTTGGAATTTTATTTTCATTTGGAATCTAGCTGAGGAGGGGGAGAGGGATCCTACTTCCACATGCCAATGTTATAAAGCAATAACTCCTAACCTCCACAATTCACAAGAGTAGAAAAGTTAAGAGACAGTGGAAAACAAAATCTGGCAAATCTTAAACTGCTACACAACTTTTGTGTGTGTGTGTAAATTATTGAGATGAAAATGCCACAAAATTCTCATCTGACATTTTGGAAGCACTATTAGGTTCCTCACCATGACTTTGTCTGGTGAAGTAGGGGCAAATTAATGCCTAATGTAAATGGAGGTGCTTAGGAGTCTTATTTTTACATAACAAAGAAAGTAGTCCTTGGACTACCCTGCAGTGTTGATAGAGTCTGTTTATAAAAACTGTTTGACTGACGCTACTTGGTAACAAAAACACAGAAGAAGAAGCCCAGCACCAGCTTTTACATGGTTTGTCTAGCACCATTTTAAATGAAAACTTGATGGGAAAAAAAACAAACAATCGTAACAGAGTGGCAGGCAATAAACATAAATATTCCTAATGGCAGTAATAATACCCTTAGTAGCTAATAGCTAGATGCTAATGATGCTAAAGATGATTTGTTTTGTAGCTTTCTATCAACACGAAACAAAAAAAACAAACAAAAAGAGTAATTTGGTTTGCCCTATATCAAAATTTAATAACCTTACATTTATTGTGGGTCATTATGTGCTAAAAAAAATTACATAAAGCACATTTGTTCTGTGTGAATGTCATGAAATACGGTAGAGGTGGCGAGGCAGAAAGGCAGAGGACCCAGGTTGAAATGAGGGAGATGATAATTTTAGTGGAAATGAGATGCTAAACCTCTCCTCAAGCGCTTTTCTTATCACGTCTCCTAACCATTAATTACCCTTATAGTGTGGAAATAATGAAAAAAATACTGAAACGTTGAAAGAAATCAACCTGACATCAGTCCTCACCTGTTCTCTTTTCTGGTTCTATTATAATTCATATAATTTTTATATCTTCTCTCCTATGTCTTCCCTGACCTGCTCTTCTCATAATAAAATAGCTTACTTTATTTAAAAATTAAAACCGGTTAATACACATTTCAATAAACTAAATGAAGACCTGAGCAGAGCTTCTTCAGTCTCTTCACATTTCTTCAACATCATTCTAGCGCTGCCATTCTAATATCTAATATAATATAATACACATGTTAAGTGCTCAGTATGTTCAGGTGTTGTGTAGCCATTGCTCACTTTAAATAACAAAAAGGCTCATTTTGCTGCTGTTTCAGTCTCATTATGATGAAATAAAACATTGTGGCTAGAGTAGCTAACTTCTAGACAAAGTTAGCAGTAAATTTTGAACATGTGACTGTTCCAGAATTAAAACGGCTTAACCAAAAATATTTCGTTATATATGTGAAAGTAAACTGACCGCAAGATATTATAAGCAAGCGATATTCATGGCTGCATTCCCGACAGACCGTGTTACCGCATTCAAACGGAGTTTCTGACTCGCGCTGCCTCCTCCTGCCTTTAAGCACTCTGAGCCGTTCAGAGAGGGGAGGGAGGAAGCGCTGTGCTGAAGCGCTATGGTGCGCCTTCAAAATAAAAGCACGCGAGTGGAAGATTTCAAAATTCTTGGCAACTGCGGTAAAATTATTGGGGGGGACGAATGTGACTGTCTACAATATTGGGGGGGACATGTCCCCCCCGTGCCCCACGGTTCCTAGGCCTATGCCTGAAATAATCTGTCCCCTTTCCAGAACATGGGAACAGAGAACCAACACACGCATTATTAACTCTGTAACATTTGAATGTTAATTATTTTTCCCTAAAATTGATCATTGAGAGAAGCAGGACTGGACTATCACACACTCACACAGAGGTTAGTATTTACTCTGTTGAACTAACAAGTTAGCATTAACCAGTATGTTGTCAGTCAGTGTTTATCACAGCGTAACAAAGTAAGTTATTCTAACTCGCATCTCTCGCTACTTTCTTAATGAGCCGTAAGCACTAAATGCAGGTGAGGCTATAAATGAGAGAGAAAATGCCCCAAACGTCGGGTATTAGCTACTAACTAGCGACATTAAAGCCGTTTTGTTCACTGTAACATCATCATCTCTCAATGAAATATACCGAGTTCTGTTTTCATGACAAAACTAAATACCGCAATTCATATATGGCGTTCAAAGGACAAATAAAATCATTTCTTCCTATTCTGGTCACAACCAGAGGATAATGAAGCTACAGCTTCCTCCATCACGGCATTTGACAAACGAAGCCTCCAGAAATAAAAAAGCAGCGGGTTGAGGCGGAGTGAGCTTCACACACGATGTGCTAAAGATAAAACCTGACGGCTGCAGACGCTGTAAAGCTGCGGGAGTTGCACGGGCGAAGAGAGGCGATCTGCGGTGGCTGCCGCTTGTAAATTATTTAATTAGCCCAACTGTAAATAATTTAAATAGTTAAATAGACAGTCTGACATGCGCAGTAAAGCGGCTGCTGACACAACGTGACTTCTTACGTGAGGA
The DNA here is from genome assembly GCA_903067095.1 of Girardinus metallicus. NCBI lineage: Eukaryota > Metazoa > Chordata > Actinopteri > Cyprinodontiformes > Poeciliidae > Girardinus > Girardinus metallicus. The sequence goes on along the minus strand of CAEGAE010017757.1, from coordinate 6,967 downwards.
CATAAGCTGCTGTGTGGGCGGATTTGATGCCTATGACGTGTGGACGGACGTCATAGGTCAGGGTCTTTATTTGCTCGTTCTTTTTCCTAAACGTCACTTTGCACTTTCCCCGCAGAGCCTGTTGTTCTCACTATTGTAGCTGACACCCTGAGAAATAATCATGACAAGTAGACAGAGTTCACCATCCATAGAGACCCAGACCATCACCTTGGAAGCCCTGATGGCTGTGGTCGACCCATTTTACAGAAACCTCACCCCAAAGGAGTGGTTGGGACTGGCAGATGGAAACCCAGAACCCAGCACCACCTGTGGTCTGCAGGAGACTTTTGGAGACATCTTGGAGTTGTTTACATGCAACATTCTGCAGAAGGAGAGTTGCACTATGAAGGACTTGAAGGCGGTCGTGGGCAACAAAGTTCCCGAGACCTTTGCTAAAGTCCTGGCGATCGACGGATACATCAGTACCGAGCATACACAGAATTTAAACAGGCTAATTGTGCAATATCTGCTGGCTAGAGTCAATCACAGCTTGGACTCAGGTGCTCCTTCAAGAGATTGTGTTGAGCAAGCACCTTGTATGTCAATAATCAGACATATGGTTGATGAAACCAATTTGATCATGCAGGACCTTTTGGATAGATTGAATGCATCTGTTGAGAAATTCAAGAAACCAGCCGACAGTAAAACATGTGAGCCAAAATCTAAGATTAAAGGTCTGACAGGGAAGATCAAGAGATTTTTCAGAAATTTCACTGGTAAACATTCATCGAAGGTGGCTCCATTGATCATAGGAGAACAACCAGAAACCTCTCTGACCGAAGACAAGCCAACGCTGTACATCAAGCCAACACTGAACATGCCAGATGGAAAAATGTCAGCAGGAGAAGGAACTCTTGTAGACATATTTTCTGACATTAAAGGATGTGAAGCAGAGGCTCAGCCGGCCGAAGTCAACAAGGAAACTATGGCCATGGCAGCCGTCCAGGCACAAGTCCAGGCAACCGTAGATAAACAGGAAGAAGATCCTAAGGTTCATAAAATCTCACCTGCTGAGCCGTTCGTTCCTCTAGATGTTGTAGATGTGGAGAAATTTGTACCAGAGACTCAGTCAACTGAAGATTCACAGGAAATAGAAGGGAAGCCAAAGTTGGATGAAATCTCACCCAAGGAAGCCTTCATTCATCCGGAGATATTGTTGACTGAAAATCTGCTGGAAAACGAATCAGAACCGGAGTCCAGGTCTGATGATTCCACATCTGCCTTCACTCCTTCAGATGAAGTTTCAGAGGATTCATCTGTGAAGGAAGCTCCGTGGGACAGTCAGATGTCGGCTTCCTCAGAGCTGGACGATGAAGGCAATGAGGAACTAACATATTCTCAAGTTTGTTCTGAAGAGGAAAGAGAGGAGCAGGTTTCACATCCACCTGAATTGACAGTTTCCCATCCAGTTCCAAATTTAAAACCTCCAGCAGAAATCTGTGAGGGTATGATTCCTGCTGAGCTGGAACTTGAAGAACCGGAAACAGAGTCCATCAGCGAACCGGAGGAAGAGCCTGAAGAGGTAGACATCAGAAAAACGGCTGTGAGAAGTCTGGTCAGAGATGTGATCCAGAGGATTATTGACAAGTCAGGACAGAGCTACTACCCTCTAGAAGAATATAATGCTATCTGTGATCGACTCTTTGAGAAACTCTGGGCTGAAACCAAACATAGAGTCCTCAAAATGAGCCAGGAGAAGATCACACGTCAGGGCAAGGCCATCTTCAAAGACCTGCTGAAGGAGTGCAACAAAGTAGAGAACATCCTCCTTCTCCTGGAGGCAGGGACAGTGATAATAGAGAGAAATGTCCTTGCAACTATGGAATACCGACTTCAGCCTCGGCAGAAGACATTCAGCTCGATTAAAAAGGCTTTCATAGAAGCAGTAGAAAACCTCCAAGAAAACCAACACAGGCTTTACATTTGGTTGTAAATGAGTTACAGCCAAATGTAAAGCTAGAAACTGAGGAAAAATTTGTATAGTTAGTTCATTTTAGATTTCCCATTGATTTTTTCAACTCTGCCGGTGTCCATTCTGACATTATGGTCATTTTACATTTGTTTAGTAGTTAGGTCATTTCATACTTGTTTAGTAGTTAGGTCATATTATACTTGTTTAGATATTAGGTCATTTTATACTTGTTCATGTTTAGTAGTTAGGTCATTTTATGCTGGTTCATGTTTAGTAGTTACATCATTTTTATACTTGTTTAGTAGTTAGGTCATTTTATACTTGTTCATGTTTAGTAGTTAGGTCATTTCAAACATCTTTAGGAGTTAGGTCATTTAAACTTGTTTAGTAGTTAGGTCATTTTATGCTTGTTCAGTAATTAGGTTATTTTATGCTTGTTCATGTTTAGTAATTAGGTTATTTTATGCTTGTTCATATTTAATAGTTAAGTCATTTTATACTTGTTCATGTTTAGTAATTATGTCATTTTATGCTTAATCATGTTTAGTAATTAGATCATTTTATATGTGTTTAGTATTTAGGTAATTTAATCATTGTTTAGCTATTAGGTAATTTTAAGCTTGTTCATATTTAGTAGTTAAGTCATTTTATACTTGTTCATGTTTAGTAATTAGGTCATTTTATACTTGTTCAGTAGTTAGATCATTTTATGCTTGATGTTTAGTAGTTAGGTCATTTTATCAAATCAAATCAAATCAAATTTTATTTGTATAGCACATTTCAGCAACAAGGCATTTCAAAGTGCTTTACATCATAAACATAAAAACAAGTCATGCAACAGAATCAACAATCAAAACATTCATTAAATTCATAAATGATTATGTTTCATAAACAACTCTGTTTATGCTTGTTCATGTTTAGTTGTTAGGTCATTTTATACTTTTTCAAGTTTAGAAGTTAAGTCATTTTATACTAGTTCATGTTTAGTAATTAGGTCATTTTATGCTTGTTCATGTTTAGTAGTTAGGTCATTTATACTTGTTCAGTAGTTAGGTAATCTAATACTTGTTTAGCTATTAGGTCATTTTAAGCTTGTTCATATTTAGTAGTTAAGACATTTTAAACTTGTTCATGTTTAGTTGTTAGGTCATTTATACTTGTTCAGTAATTAGGTTATTTTATACGTGTTTAGTACTTAGGTAATTTAATACTTGTATAGCTATTAGGTTATTTTAAGCTTGTTCACATTTAATAGTTAAGTCATTTTATACTTGTCCATGTTTAGTAATTAGGTCATTTTATGCTTGTTCATGTTTAGTTGTTAGATCATTTTATACGTGTTTAGTAGTTAGTTAATTTAGTACTTGTTTACCTATTAGGTAATTTTAAGCTTGTTCATATTTAATAGTTAAGTTATTTTATACTTGGTCATGTTTAGTAATTAGGTCATTTTATGCTTGTTCATGTTTAGTAGTTATATAATTTTATACTTGTTCATGTTTAGTTGTTAGGTCATTGTATACTTGTTTAGATGTTAGGTCATTTCATACTTGTTTAGCAGTTAAGTAATTTAATACTTGTTTAGCTATTAGGTCATTTTAAGCTTGTTCATATTTAGTAGTTAAGTCATTTTATACTTTTTTATGTTTACTAATTATGTCATTTTATGCTTGTTCATGTTTAGTAGTTATTTCATTTAAACTCATTCATGTTTAGTAGTTAGGTCATTTCGAACATGTTTAGGAGTTATATAATTTTATACTTGTTCATGTTTAGTTGTTAGGTCATTGTATACTTGTTTAGTAGTTAAGTAATTTAATACTTGTTTAGCTATTAGTTCATTTTAAGCCTGCTCATATTTAGTAGTTAAGACATTTTAAACTTGTTCATGTTTAGTAATTAGTTCATTTTATGCTTGTTCATGTTTAGAAGTTAAGTCATTTTATACGTGTTTAGTAGTTAGGTAATCTAATACTTGTTTAGCTATTAGGTCATTTTAAGCTTGTTCATATTTAGTAGTTAAGACATTTTAAACTTTTTCATGTTTAGTTGTTAGATTATTTTATACGTGTTTAGTAGTTAGGTAATTTAATACTTGTTTAGCTATTAGGTCATTTTAAGCTTGTTCATATTTAGTAGTTAAGACATTTTAAACTTGTTTCATGTTTAGTAGTTAGGTCATTTTATGCTTGTTTAGCTATTAGGTCATTTTAAGCTTGTTCATATTTAGTAGTTAAGACATTTTAAACTTGTTCATGTTTAGTAATTAGTTCATTTTATGCTTGTTCATGTTTAGAAGTTAAGTCATTTTATACGTGTTTAGTAGTTAGGTAATCTAATACTTGTTTAGCTATTAGGTCATTTTAAGCTTGTTCATATTTAGTAGTTAAGACATTTTAAACTTTTTCATGTTTAGTTGTTAGATCATTTTATACGTGTTTAGTAGTTAGGTAATTTAATACTTGTTTACCTATTAGGTCATTTTAAGCTTGTACATATTTAATAGTTAAGTCATTTTATACTTGTTCATGTTTAGTAGTTAGGTCATTTTATACTTGTTCAGTAGTTAGTTATTTTATGCATGTTCATGTTTAGAAGTTAAGTCATTTTATATTTGTTTAGTAGTTAGGTAATTTAATACTTGTTTAGCTTTTAGGTTATTTTAAGCCTGTTCATATTTAGTAGTTAAGACATTTTAAACTTGTTCATGTTTAGTAGTTAGGTCATTTTATACTTTTTCATTTTTAGTAATTAGATAATTTTATGCTTGTTCATGTTTAGTAGTTAGGTCATTTTATACTTGTTCAGTTCTTAGGTCATTTTATACTTGTTCAGTAGTTATTTACTTTAATACTTGTTTAGCTATTAGGTCATTTTATACTAGTTCATGTTAAGTGATTAGGTCATTTTATGCTTGTTCATGTTTAGTAGTTAGGTCATTTATACTTGTTCAGTAATTAGGTCATTTTATACGTGTTTAGTAGTTATTTACTTTAATACTTGTTTAGCTATTAGGTCATTTTAGGCTTTTTATTTTAATAGTTAAGTCATTTTATACTTGTTCATGTTTAGTAATTTGGTCATTTTATGCTTGTTCATTTTTAGTAATTAGGTAATTTTATGCTTGCTCCTTTTTAGTAATCAGGTCATTTTATACTTGTATAGTAATTAGTTAATTTTTTACGTGTATAGTAGTTAGGTACTTTAATACTTGTTTAGCTATTAGGTCATTTTATGCTTGTTTAGCAGTTAGGTAATTTAATACTTGTTTAGTTATAACATAATTTTATGCTTGTTCATATTTAGTAGTTAAGTCGTTTATACTTGTTCAGTAGTTAGGTCATTTAATACTTGTTTAGCTATTAGGTCATTTTAAGCTTGTTCATATTTAGGAATTAAGTCATTTTAAGCTTGTTCATGTTTTGATGTTAGATCATTTTATACGTGTTTAGTACTTAGGTAATTTAATACTTGTATAGCTATTAGGTTATTTTAAGCATTTTCACATTTAATAGTTAAGTCATTTTATACTTGTTCATGTTTAGTAATTAGGTCATTTTATGCTTGTTCATGTTTAGTAGTTATATAATTTTATACTTATTCATGTTTAGTTGTTAGGTCATTGTATACTTCTTTAGCTATTAGGTCATTTCATACTTCTTTAGCTATTAGGTCATTTTAGGCTTGTTCATATTTAATAGTTAAGTCTTTTTATACTTGTTCATGTTTAGTTATTACGTAATTTTATGCTTGTTCATATTTAGTAGCTAAAACATTTTATACTTGTTTAGCAGTTAGGTAATTTAATCCTTTCTTAGCTATTAGGTTATATTAAGATTGTTCACATTTAATAGTTAAGTCATTTTATACTTTTTCATGTTCAGTAGTTAGGTCATTTTATACTTGTTCATGTTTAGATGTTGTCATTTTATGCTTGTATAGTAGTTTGGTAATTTAATACTTGTTCATGTTTAGTTTTTAGGTGATTGTATACTTGTTTAGCTATTAGGTCATTTTAAGCTTGTTCATATTTAGAAGTTAAGTCATTTTATACTTGTTCATGTTTAGTAGTTAGGTCATTTTATGCTTGTTCATGTTTAGTAATTAGGTCATTTTATACTGGTTCATGTTTAGAAGTTAAGTCATTTTATACCTGGTTAGTAGTTAGGTCATTTTATACTTGTTCATTTTTAGTAATTAGGTCATTTTTTACTTGTATAGTAGTTAGATAATTTAATACTTGTTTAGCTATTAAGTCATTTTAAGCTTGTTCATATTTAGTAGTTAAGTCATTTTATACCAGTTCATGTTTAGTGATTAGATCATTTTATGCTTGTTTATGTTTAGTAGTTAGGTCATTTATACTTGTTCAGTAATTAGGTCATTTTATGCTTGTTCATGTTTAGTAATTAGTTCATTTTATGCTTGTTTAGCAGTTAGGTATTTTAATACTTGTTTAGTTATTACATAATTTTATGCTTGTTCATATTTAGTAGTTAAGTCATTTTATACCTGTTTAGTAGTTAGGTCATTTAATACTTGTTTAGCTATTAGGTCATTTTAAGCCTGTTCATATTTAGGAGTTAAGTCATTTTATGCTTGTTCATGTTTAGATGTTAGATCATTTTATACGTGTTTAGTACTTAGGTAATTTAATACTTGTATAGCTATTAGGTTATTTTAAGCTTGTTCACATTTAATAGTTAAGTCATTTTATACTTGTTCATGTTTAGCTATTAGGTCATTTTAGGCTTGTTCATATTTAATAGTTAAGTCATTTTATACTTGTTCATGTTTAGTTATTACGTAATTTTATGCTTGTTCATATTTAGTAGGTAAGTCATTTTATACTTGTTTAGCAGTTAGGTAATTTAATCCTTCTTTCGCAAGTAGGTCATTTTAAGCTTGTTCATATTTAGTAGTTAAGTCATTTTACACCTGTTTAGTAGTTAGGTCATTTAATACTTGTTTAGCTATTACGTCATTTTAAGCCTGTTCATATTTAATAGTTAAGTC
>CAEGAE010017745.1:0-10363 GCA_903067095.1 Girardinus metallicus | reverse complement strand
ATAAATTAACCTTATTTGTGTTCCCAGTAAAAAAAAAAAAAAAAAGAAAAATTAAAAATGAAGAAACACAGCTACAGATACATTTTATCAATCATCTTTGAAGCTCAGACGTTGATGGAAAGATGTTGTGTTCATATTTGTATATCATGATAGTACCATCCCATTCATGAGACCGTCATAGAAAAATAGTGTCTTCAGTCAGAGGCTTCTTGAAATTCACTGTGACACAGACTGCTACAGGATATTCTTTCTGCCCACAGCCATCACTGTCTACAAAAACGCTGAAGAATTTTCCATTAATATGACTTACAACAACATTTATTTTCCCTTTTGGATTTAATAAAGTATTTTGGAATTTGAATTGAGAGTGTCCACGAGGGGGTGCTATTTGATAGGCTTAATAGATTCTAAACTCATTAAATCAAAGGACCCAGAGGTTCCCAGTGTGGACAGAGAACGTCTTATTTATTTAACAGAAATGTACTTTAATGATTCAGTACGTTCTATCTACCTTCAGTTGTGATGATAATGATGCAAAATCCCAGAAAGGAAATCAAAAAAGAATGTCGTTGAGTTCAGCAGGAGCTTACTGTTGTTGTTTGTTAATAAAACTTCTCCTGAATGTGTGTGATTTCAGGCTCGGTGTCCAGCTCTGATGTCCGGTTCATGTCCAATGGACACAGGTCAGTGTTCCGGCTGTTACTGACACCCAGTACATGGACTGTAACCATGTACTGGTTACTGAATGTGTGTGTTTCATAATTCAGCTTATAGTGACATTATTGTCTGGGTTTGCAGGCAGCCGGCTGGCCTGCCAGTGTTCTTCGATGATGAGACAGATCTGATCAGAGAGCTGCAAACCATGTGCTCCAGCAGGTCGGAGCCGGACATCAGCCAGGTAGACACACACCAACCAGGTAGACACACACCAACCAGGTAGACACACACCAACCAGGTAGACACACACCAGCATGTCTCTGGTAAACTGTTCAGTCTTTAGCTTCACTCTGAGCCAGCAGAGGAATTGAGGAGGTCAGTCGGTCGTTAGGTCTTACCTCATGTCAGAGTCAAGTCTGGCATTTCTTAACTAGCTGAAGAATATTTAGATTCTTCAGCTATTTCACATTCCAATTTTAGCACATCACAAATGAGGTTTTTTTTACCTAAAAATATTTAGAAAAATACAAAGTAAAAGTGTTCTTCAGTCTCAAACAGTGAGATAAAATGCAAGCTAATCTTTTGCATGTCATATTATTGCATCTTGTAGCTTTGGTCTTTTTTTGACTACCTCTGAAAACTAATATTTTCAAGCTATTTAGCTGCCAGACTGTTGGTTCAATTCAATTTAGTTCAGTTTATTCATACAGCAGCAATTCACAACCAAAGTGTCTCAAGGCACTTTACTAAAGCTAGCATGAATAGCATGTAATGTGCTAAACACAGATACTCCTTCAGATTTTAAAAACCCAACTTCTTTTTAAAAAGAAAATGATCTTAATGAATTAAAATTGATAAAAAAATGTTTTGATGTTTTTAAAGCCAGGTAGCTAGCTAGCATGACTCCATGACTTTTTAAAACCAGAGTAGTTGATAATTAGTCGACTCAAAGATGGTAGTTCCCATAATTAACTTATTTTTCTTCCTGTTGCTAATTTTTAAATAAACTATTTAGAACAAGAAACATTCACCCTTTACTGCAGTTATAATGTGTGTGTTTTTTTTTTTTGCATTTTGTACCTAGATAAAATGTTAGAAAATGACATTAATGTTTAATGAGCTCCTATTCTGGTAACTGGTGCATGATGTGGGAGAGGACACTACATATCATATTCAAAAATAAATAATCTAAGCTGAGCACGTTAATTCTGCACAGACCACAGGAAGTCCATGTCATGTTCTGTATTTGTCAGAGCCTTTGTTGCTGAGCCTCAGGTATTCTTACCCAGCTGTTTCAGATGTTTCCTCTTGGGTCCCACAGATCTCCCAGGTCAAAGACAGCTTGATCCTGTTTCCCAGCACTCCCAGTAAGGAACAGCCTGGCCACAAGTCCAACCAGGAAGCAGCTGTCCAGCAGCAGTCAGAGGTAATGAGAAGTTTCACATATACAAATATTTACACTTTTTTATTCCATTATCCTCTCTAAAATGATAATCACAAATGTTGGGATTTTGTGTGATATCCCAACTCAAACTATTGGATAATTATTAAGCAGAAAGAAGAAACATCTGAAGAGTGCTGTGCAGAAATGATCTGTGCAGTTGGTATTCAGATCATTTGAATCTTTTAGCTGCATTTACAGATGTAAGCCATATAGAGTATGTCTCTAGATGCTGTCAGCATCTAGAGACACAAACTGTTGCAAATGTCATAAAGGCTGGAGTTATCTAACGGTAGTCATCAGATTGTCCAACCTGAGCCGCAGCTCTCTGCAGTTCCTCCAGAGTCACCGTGGAGCTTTTGACTGTTTTCTGAAACTCTTTCCTGGCTTGTTAGTTGTGCTTTTCCATTTTATAGAAAATATGTTCAAAGTTTAGGAAATTGTTTTAGAACCTGAAACTCCTTTAAATCTACAGTATATAAGTTTAATAAACAATATGTTTGTTCAAACTGTCATCATGTCCTGACAGATAACCAAACCTCTCTGGCTCCCCCCTGTGGCTCTACTGCCATCTGCAGTAATGAACCGCTTAACAGAAACAGCCAATCAGAACCAGGAGGAGGGTCTTAACGCTGTCAATCATCTTTGTGTAAACGCTTCAGCTTTGCTAATGGCAGTTATTTTAAGGTGTCAGGGTAAAAGGGAGTTTCATCTTTATTTGTGAAGAAGCTTAAGAATCATGTATAATTTGTACCACTTTGTGTTGGGCTGTCACTTTAAATCTCTGTAAAAAATGTAATGTTTGTGGTTGTGACTTGATAAAATGTAAAGTTCAGAGAATTTGAATTCTCCAGCGAGGCACCAGCTGTGCCTGCATTACAAATGTCCACAAATCTCAGTCTGTATTCTGCTGATTGTGAAAAAACATTATTTCACAACTGCAATATCTCTATTAAATAATACATGAAATTAAAATTACACTTGAAAAGTAATTAAAAAAATCATGGCAGTGATGGACTAGCACCATAATTCAGTCATGGTGGTAGCGCTCATCATGTATCAGCCAATCAGAGGAGACGTCTGTATTTTTTTAGGTGTTGAGCAACAAGCCCCTACATATGAGGCGTTTGGGGAAATTGTAGTTGGTGATTTTACAGAAGAGTTATGGATTCAACATGTTGGAATGAAACAACTTTTTATGAACTGTGTGATGCTGTGAGAAAAAAAACAAAAACAATCCATCATCCTCCAACAGCTTCTTCTTCTGCTTTTTCTCCAGTAGTAACATGGAGCCCAAAATCCAGCTTATTCTAACACAACAGCTTTTTATTAAAACATTGAAATTGGCATGTTTCCATTAAGTGAATTTATTAACCTAATTTCAATTTGCGCAACTTTACGGTTAATGGAAACGCAGCTGCTCCATATCACAATGTGGGACTAAAGCCTTCACACATGAGCAAACCATCAGAATGAAACCCCTTCTGAGCAGAGTCAACTATTAGACCCCTGTATAGTTTTGCTGTTGCTTTGACTAAACCCCAGGTTCTGTTTCCTGTGTGACGATATCGGTCTGTCTGTCCCAGCAGGCCGTCTGTCCCGGCGGGCCGGGCCGCAGCTCCGTCCAGCCGGCCTGTCAGAGCAGCAGCAGCAGCAGCAGCCGCCGCTCCGGCCCCCGAGTCAAGTCGCAGCTTCCCATCCCAAACAGCAGGGGGCAGCAGACGCGGGCGTCCAGTACCTGCAGCAGCAGCAATAACACCCAGACCCAGACCCCCCCCAGCCTCAGGAGAGCTCCAGCCAGCAGCAGAACCAAGCAGAACCCCCCCAACAGCAACTTCTACCGCAACAGCATGAACGAGCGCAGCCGCTCACAAGACGACATCTGGATCCTCCACAGAGACCTGCACCATAGCAACCAGTAGGTTGCTACGGTGCTATGGTCCACCACCTCCAACCATTCTCAATGTAAAGACTAGGTACCTGACGACCTTGGATTTGTACTTCTCTGTACTTGCTACACTGTACTGCAGTTGTGTACTTGGGGACCATAGTGGATTCTACTACAGTATTTGAACGACACGCTCACGTAGGAGTGAAGACACTGTAACATTAAAAGAAAAAGATAAAGCAAAGCAGCAGGTTGTTTTTGTTCTGTTGCCTTAATTCATGTGTTTGAGCCCATTGCATCATGGGACGACGTTCAGATCCAGTGTTAAACCTTCTGGAACAGCTCAGCCCTCCGGTGTACTTACAGTCAAATCGTCTTCTTCTCCTGTAGGAATAAGGTCACAGCAGAAATAAAACACACACACACACACACACGCACACACACTATCAGGCTTTTTGTTCTTCTTTCTTGTTTTTTGCTATTAAGTATTTTGAGACATTCAAGTGTTTTATCTCCAGATAGTTGCCAGGTTGGTTTAAATACTGTTGAAATTAATCAGGGTTTTACCAAATATATTTGTAAATAAGAGTACGTTTAAATGCTCTATATAGGTTGGTGTACGTGGTATTACTCTTGTACAGTGATGAAACCTAAAGAAAAACTGCTGAGGAAACTTACAAAAAATAAAAAAAAGAACACTAAACCTTGTACATAAGTGTTTGTAGAATAAGTTTGGTTTTAAACCCTCCACTTGTTTCAAAGTGAATGGGATGTGGCAATAAGTAATAGAAGTGTATGAACACAGGATGTCCTCTGTCAGTTGTAAGCCATAATAAATATTTTAAATGCCCAACGTTTCCACCGGAGTCATGTTCATTTATTTACAGCCTGTTTATAAATACATTAATAATAATAATAAACCAGTGTTTCAGCCTGGAGAGTTTTGGTTTGTTCAGTCATCTTCAATCAAGACATAAGTTTATAACCCAAATAAATAAATGTAAAAAGAAAATGTTTTAATGCTTATTTGTTGTTAGGCCTCAATAGATATCAAATTTAAAAAAAAATTAAATTTTAACCATGTCTAATGCACATTTATTTAACAAGGTCTTCTACCCCTAGTAATGATCCTACTGCAATAAAAGAGAAAAGTGTTTTCTTTCTCTTGTAGCCTAAAAGTTCAATTCAGTTATTTTAAATATTGTGATTGCACATTAAAGAATTATTTGATGCACAAAAATCCAAATAAAATTTTTCAAATTGATTTGAACAGTTCAGATTCTTGGCATGTGCAGGTCTCCATAGAATCAGATTAAAATGGCCTGGATTTTTTTCTAAGTCATACAGGATCAAACACACACAGACATTCACTTTATATAATTAGTGCTGCTGAAGGTTTTCATAGATTATCATTTAACATGACTTCCTGATTGTGATTTACCAAGACGTTGGGCGACAGACAAATGGGAAAGAGCAAGGAACTCTGGGAAGTTTGAAGGGAGAATTTCTGTCTTACGATTTGACAAAACAAAAAAAAAGTTCAGAGGAAAATCCAAACTAATCCTGAGATTAGAGGAAATGAGTTATATTCCAAACTCTGGTCATGAACTGGAGACCAGTGCTTCTGTCCTGAGTCAAGACACTTCTACACCAATATTGAGATGTTTAGTGCGTTTTAATGCCTTTAAATATCCAGAAAATATTCTTACTACAATTTGCATTTGCATATAATTAACTCAAAATGTGCAGGATTTGTGCGCAAACAGTCTATAGCTAAAATATTGTGAGCTAACACACTAAACCTTGACAGCTGCTGTTAGTCAGGCTGACTCAGCTGGTGTTTAATAGTTTGTCTTGTGGAACCAAACAGCTTATAGCAACAGGAGACAGCAACAAGCAAGATCCAAAAACGTCAGCAATAAAGTCGATGTCGGGACAAAAGGAAGACGCAGCCACACAGTCAAATTCTCCAAATCTAGTTTTACTCCAAATACAGATGATTGAACAAAAACACTTTCAGTTCTTTGGACATTTGTGTCCCTTTCCTATGAGTGATAAAAAGTTTTTTGTTTTTTTTACTTACAATACATATATAAGAACAAACTTGTCACAAGACTCCTCTGTACAGTACCTTTAGGAATATTCAGTTTCAAAAGCACTTTCCTCAGCAAAAAGAAGAAACGATCATGTTTGAAGAATCAAAATGACTTTCCAACTTTCAAAAGAAATGATTGTTTTCTGATTGAAAAAAATCTGCACAGCAATCAGGACACATTAGCTAATGACAAGAGTTCAAACTTTAATGTTGGTTTATTTCAATGATTTGATTAAAAAATGATCTGAGAGCTGATGAGAGGGTGCCTGTAAAGTGCATACAAATGGAAAAATAGGGGTGTTTGAGTCATCACTCAATACTTGCATCAGTCAACAACGTCATAGTATGATGGTGAGTGTGTGTGTATGTGTGCATGTGTGTGCTGATACCAGCGAGGCTACTTCTCGGGTCAGGAAGACTAATTGAAGGTTCTGACGTACATCATCAGAAAGCAGTTCCATGTAAAACACATGAGCTGAGTCCAAAGGTTAAACTCTGACACATTTCTGAGGTTTATTAGTCATTTAGCAGAACCGAGTCCAAATCAGAAGCAAATACCTGCCACTTGCTCCACGAGCAGAAAAGCTCTGTGTTTGGATGACAAGCAGGAGGAAAGTTCAATTCCAACAAGCAGCTGAATATCAAGGCATTGGTAGGTGCAGTTCCTCTAATGGCCACTAGATGCTGGCTCTCCTTGTCAGGGGGTGTTCAAACTTTTTGACACGGGCCAACATCTAAGTGAGAAGTACTTAAGAGTTCTTACATGTATTCAACAATAATTCAAGCATAAAATAATTTAATTAAATGTCAGATTTGCTTTTGGGAAGGGATTTTGTTAAAGGTTTTACAGGTTCGCTTTGATTCTGGGTACCTACTGGAAAAAAAACAAAATGTCGATTCTGAGCAGAATATTTCGGCGACTTGTTTCAAAATGCTAGTTGTATTTAACAAGTTTTAGTAAAGTCAATAAAAGCAGATTTGGGCACAGTAAACGTCAGCTTTTGAGTAAAAGTCACTGGATAGTGACTTATTTAGAGACAAATAACCAACAGATTTTACTGAGTCTGATTGGCCCCGTGCCGCAGTTTGGAAACCTTGGCTACATCATATAAACCAATGACTTCATGCTTCTGCAGCCTGAACTACATCAGTTTGTATGTAGTTCACATCTCATATGATAAAAGATCAAATGTAGCCAAGATTAAATGATGATTGAAAACAGACCATAAATCAACCAGATAAATGTGATTTTATAACTAGGTGTGTCTGGAACTAAATCCCCTGATCCACCAGTGCAAATCCTGAGCAGAATTTCCGGTTATGTGGTCATAATGTTATGGCTGATTGGTGGACACTGAACTTGAAAGGCTGCCAGTGGGAACGACGACAACAGAGCACCATAAAGCCAGCTGGAAGAACGGAGTCGGAGTCGGTGCCTGTGGGGTGCGGGGCTTTCCTACCAGGCAACCAAAACTAAAAAAAACTAAAAGACTGAACCGCGTTTGTTTTTAGTGGAATGGTTGGAGAAGTCATAATCTAGTTGTGTGTTTGAAACTTGCTAATTACTTGAAGGAACAACAAAGAATTCCAGAGTATGAAGCATTTCCACATGGACTTCATCCGCTCCGTCACACAGAGGATGTTTTCCCTCCCTGCTGCTCCTCCACTCACTGCTTCACACAAATCCTCTTTCACGTTCCACAGTCAGCTTTTCTCAACCTTCTTTGCAGGTGTTTCGTACCAAGCTGGGTGTGACTTCATCACATTTACTCTGCATATAACCTAAAAGATCACATTGAGCCTGGATATGCAAACACATGCAGACAGACGATTCAGACAGCTGCTGTATTACTGTGAATTGTCAGTAGAGTAACGCCATACATTCAGTGATTTCTGTTTTGTACTTTGATAAAAAAAAAAAACTATAAAAAAAAATCATCAAAACCAAAACAAGTTGATGAACGTTAGAAATTAGGAATGCACCGATTGTAGTTTTCTGAGTGACCTTTAAGAAGAATGACCTGCTGATTCTGATGTTGGCTGGTACCATTTTTTTTGTCTGAATTGTCGGTAAATATAGCAGGAAAGTCACAGAGTTGGTAACAGTGGGGTGACTATTATTAACCGTAAACATGCAGACGTGACCTGGTGGGCCGATCAGCCAGTCTGACCTCTCACTGGAGAACAGAAGGACAGTGGCTGAAAACAAAATATAAAAATCTACCTTTGCCGAGGTAAAGATCTCCCAAAATGAAGGAAATCAGGACCGATTTATCGGTGCATCCCACTAGAGATTTTTAGCAGTGCATTTTCAATTTAAAAGGGTAATTTATAAGTATTAGGAAATTCTGACATCAATCTGGATTCATAATAATTCAGACATTTGAGATTGGCTGTTGTGTCTTACAGTGATGGAATTGTGCTTCTCTCAGTAAAACTGTTTCAGCCACATGCGTTGTGCTAGTGTCATCTGTAAAAAACCTAAAACAAACAAAAAAAAACACGTTTATAATTATTAAAAAATATACTATTTAAATACGCAGCTTTATTTAAAAGAAAAAAATTAAAAATCAATATTTTTGTTTTGTTTCCTTTGCTCTCTTAAATTAAAACTGAGTGTATGGCTGAATCCCACAGTTTGTGGTTCTGTTTGAAGCTAGCCAGGTCGTTCTGACTGGGTTCTGTCTACAGGCCGGATCAGACTCTGGGTCATGTTCGTGTGTCTGGTCGGCCGGCTGCTTAAAGCCGCGTGTCCTGGATTTCGTCCTCGGCTTCCTCTGGTAGCGATGAGATCTTGGTGGTCTGAGGCGGCGCTCTCTTGATGGAGTTGAGGCGGTGGAGCGTGGGGAAGAGGCGGAGCCTGTCGGCGGGGCTGATGGCCTGCTTCAGGTGACTCATTTCGTTCATGAGTTTCTGAATGGTGTCGTAGCTTTTCACAGAGCTCTTCTCAATCATCTGTGGACGAGGGGAGAAGAGGTTACAACTTTAGTTAACGATTAACCTGTTGTTTATCCTGACGATTAATCAACTAATCGATTAATCGGAAAACAAATTGGCTCATTCTGCAGATTTTTCATTTAAGCCATTTTGGTAACACTTTATTTGAAGGGGTGTGCACAAGTCTGACATGACAACGTGACATAACATCTGTTATGACGATGGAGGATGAATGTCTACGACCGTTATGGAGTGTCACTTGGTAAATAATGACATTTCTCAAGCAAAGTTGATATATTTAATTGACTTTTAATATAAGTCTTAGTGCAACTTCAAACAGAACCATAAACTGTGGGATTCAGCCATAGAATCAGTTTTAATTTAAGAGAGCAAAGGAAACGAAACAAAAAATACTGATATTTAATTTTTTTTTAAATAAAGCTGCATATTTAAATAGTATATTTTTAATAATTATAAACGTGTTTTTTTTTGTTTGTTTTAGGTTTTTTACAGATGACACTAGCACAACGCATGTGGCTGAAACGGTTTTACTGAGAGAAGCACAATTCCATCACTGTAAGACGCAACATCAACTAAATGTACCACTTTATGATATAAAAATGTTGTTGTCATTTTTGAAGAATTGCTCTTTTTTCTTCTATTTTTAGGTTCTGACGTAAAGAAAAACAATAAACCTTGTAGAAAACAAAACAAAAAAAAAGGATAGATGCATTTAACATTTCCGACCTAAAAACGAGTAAAAAATAGATTTCAAATACTTCTGTTCTGAGACATCAGTGTAATTAATTCATGACAAAAGAGGAATTAATACAAAAAACCTGCATTACATATATAATGCAGTTGAGACCACATATTAACGTACACCAAATTATAAAACACAAACAAATCTGTCTGAAGTTAAATTGTTTTAGTTTAGTTAGAATTACCACACAGTTTAAAAGATGATCATCTCTGATACTGACCAAAAGTATACAAACTTTTGAATTTGATAAAAGTTACAAAAAAAAAATTCTAAAAAATGTCATGCCAAGCTTTCTGGCATTTAGCAAAAAGAAATAATTTTGGTAATTCTAACGAAGCAAAAAGAGGGAAAGTTTGGTCTGATTCAACTTCAGACAGTGGAAGAAAAAATGTCTGGGTTTTAATATATATACAGATATCTATATATCTATATGCATATCGATCTATATATATCTATATATATATATCGATATATATATAGATCTATATATATATAGAGATATATATATATATATATATCGATATATATATAGATCTATATATATATAGAGATATATATATATATATATATCGATATATATAT
>CAEGAE010017732.1:0-22896 GCA_903067095.1 Girardinus metallicus | reverse complement strand
AATGCGGGCTGTAATCAAAGCTAAAGGCGGCCCAACAAAATATTAGAGAGTGTGACCATTTTTTGGTGGCGACTTTTTTTTTGGCCAGGCAGTGTAGATTACCTGGTAACAGAACTGATTGCCAACTAAAATCAGAAAATATGAGGCAGCATTCATGCTAAATTAATGTAATAATTATTGAATAGTAAATAAAAGTGAGGAGGAACAAAGTAAAATTCAAATATTTTTTTACAGAAGCTAAACCTGTGTGGTTAAATGAGTGACTGAATTTAATGGAGCAAAGTTTTAACTTTCCTTCAAGAAAAACCACTTTGTGTTGTTATATTTAATATGTCTTGTAAAAGTCCTGAATCATCCCTGATTTATTTACATTTTAACTCCAAATGAGAAAGGTCTTTAAATATTATTTATAGAGTTGAGAGAGACGTTGCTGCTTCTTTAATTATTGTATGTTTTCAACAAAATGATTCACAATAAAAAAAGATTTCAAACAGCCTTGTGATCTTAAAAAAGTTTGTTGATCAATTTCTCCTTAAAAGAAGATCTGGAAGGTACATGTGAACATTTCTTCTTAAAAAACTGACATAATTAGCAAAGAATAAAATAATAAAAGAGTCCAGGAGGCTGGATGAAATTTGACAGGACTCTGGGGGTTTGAGGAGTTCCTGTCCTTTACGTTGTGACAGGTTATAATAAAGCTTCATCATTTTAATTAAAGAGGCTAATCCGGCTTGAATGGGGAAGGTAATCAAACCCCCGGGGGAGTTTTGTGATTGTCTGAAAGTTTAAGCAGAGTGGAAGGATTTCTTTCCCCTCCTCTAATGCTAAAAACGGGAAAAAAAACGCAAAATCTTACTAAGTATTTCTGGCCTATTTTTTAGCACAAATATCTCAATACACTTGAAATGAGACAAAATAACTTGCAAGTAAGTTTTCAGCAAAACATGGAAGCTTATTTTAGCTCCTCCTTAATATTGATAAAAAGTACTAGTTCCACTGCAGAGCCGGCCCAAGGCATGTGCAAGTTAAACAGCTGCTTAGGTCCACCACACCAGCAGGGGGCCCCCAAGAGCACCAATATACTGAATAATACATGCACATGGAAAAACTATTTTTATATTATTTTAAAAGTTTGTACTCAAGTAATAGCTTAATCTATTCCTGTTAGCTGCTGCCACTGTTGGGGAAATATATGACATCAAAATTTAGTCTTTATCAGCTGATGTTATTTCCAAATAATTCAAACGATATGGCACAGCTAAATACCACTTTACATCTCAAAATCTATGTATATAAAACATGATGTGAGGTAATTACAGATGCTAATGGTAGTTAGACTGTTACATACAGTAGATTAGGGACGATAAAGCATCTGGTGTTGACTTGTTGGTGTTGGGGGCCCCTAAATGAAAACATGCTTAGGTCCCCAAAAAGTCTCTGTCCGGCCCTGTTCCGTTCTTCTGTTACTATTATCAGATAGAATTCGTGGGGATATTTAGTGTTTTGGCAGTGAAGGAGCCGTCAGGTGAGGCGCGTCCCATCTGGGCCGGGTCTGTCCAGATTTACCTCCCGTCCAATTCTCCCCGTCTTTGTTGCCTTCGGCATTCCCTCCGTCTCAATTCCTCCACCTTTAATTGTGTCCCGTCTTCGATTGCTCGCCTTTAATCTTATCTCTCTCATCCCCACCCAGTATTTTTTTTCCTCCTTCAGACTTGTTTGTTTGGGCTGAAACTTTTCTTACTTTCCCCGATCCATTTACCTCTCCACCTCCAGAATCAATCCTCTTATCTGTTTTCCTTTCTTTCACCTGGTTTCCATCTCCTATGTCTTTATCCCGCTACCTCCAACCCTGCTGTCGACGCTGCGCTCGCCCTCGCCGTCTTTAGATTGATCACAGTCATTACCTCCATTAATGAGAGGGGATTGAGTTCTTAACTGGGCCTTGCCGAGCCCGTTAGGTCACACTGACTGGGGATATGGATTACTGGAAGATCCCCAGAACGCGGGCCGTCCAAGGCCAGCCAAAGTACACTTTAATCACCTGCCCTCCAACATCAAATGGCTCTTTAATGACGCTGTGGTGGATGGGTTCACCCCCGACACAAGGGCAAACACTCACACCGACCCGGTTCTGGAGGAAGCAGATGGATCAGGACAGCGGCGGCCCGTTTCTGATTATTACTCATTTTCCTTTCATCTTGCACGACTTTTATGTGCAGGTTAAATATGAATGAACTGTAGGATAATGTGAGTTATGTGTTATGATCAGCTGGAAGAAATGTGAATAAAAAACAACTAAAGTTCACCATTTATCAGACATGAAAACACTGAAACCAGAGGGAAAGTTCTGTTCAGGAGGTGAAACTGGTGTGTCTTTACGTTAGAGGAGATACAATTTATGCATCAGAGCAAACAGTTTATTCCTGGAAAATTCAGTTTGTCAGAAAATTAAAATATCATAAATTAAATATTTAATTATGATCAATTAAAATGAGATTCCATTATGATCATTAATATTTTTTGAATGGCAATTTTGTTTTCATAATCTGTCTTATTCATTATTTTTGGTTGTACGCAATTTTTTATTTCAGTTTTTTCTTTTTTAAGTTGTTTTTGGTTACCGTATTTTATTGTGAATATTTATCGAATCTTCCAGCTCCATTGTGTAGCGTTCTTTTGAAAATGTAAGTTCATTGTTCTGTGAGCCTGCACTGTTATGCTGTTATCAATATATTACTAAATGGTCTCAAAACAACAACATGATTATCTATTGGGAAGGTTTATTGTTTGTTATTGTAACATAAGATGAATGAAAAGCACAGAAACTCATATTACTGTTTCTGGAATCCTGAGGACAAAACTGCACTCGTCATATTTATTGACGTTTGTTATAAAAATGTGAAACCAAAAGAGGAGCCTGTTATACAAAATTCATATTTTGCACGTTTCACTTCTATTTCGGTCTCAACTCGTCTAAAAACAGACCAAGCACTTAAAAAGAAAATAAATAAATAATAAAAGCATCTAGCTGGCTTTCGGACAGAAGTTAATGTGTTTTGGTGTCTGGAAAATGAGCCGTTTTTAAAATGTAACATCACAAATCAGGCACAGCCCGTTGGCCAGCAACCCCAGTGAAGCCCAGCCTGTTGCCTAGCAACCCAAGCTGAGTTCCAGCACATTTGGTCAGCTGGTTTTACCGCTGCACAATGGCTGCTGGAAAAGATAACCGTTTTATTTTTGATTTATCATCCAGAAACCACTTGCTGCATTATTGTTGGTTATGCAGGAGGCTCCATTTCTGCTTTTCAAAGATGTACAGCTTTACTGTACAGCACTACGGCTAAAGTTAGCGCCATAAATCAGGACTATTTAGATCATATATTTTGTCCAATACTTTTTGTTTTAAAGTTTTTTTTTTTTTTGTCTTTCACAGTAAATGAAGTCTACATCAGTTTAGGTTAACTTTATTGTGAAATTTATTGTAGAATCTTTTATAACATTTTTACAGCAAACTAAAGGTCTGAGAGGAATAATTTGAAGCACGTTCTTTTGAACGTGCTTCAAATGCGCTTCTATCAAAAAAGAGAATAATAATATCTAAAACGTTAGGTTACAAACTTAAAGAGAATAAAAGGCACAAAATTTCACCACAATACAAACATTTTCTTTAACTTATGTCTGAAAAGTTGAACATAGAATGCATTAAATAAACTGAAAACTCATGTTTTCTCTCCTGCATACTGGGTTGAAACCAGTGAGTTATTACCAGGCCTTGCAGAACCTGCTGACATGTTGAGGAGGTAATTCTACCACTGCAGCCAGTTACTACAGGGCAGGAACGCATATAAAACATGCAGGACACTGGGCCCCTGATGACTGGATTTGG
Organism: Girardinus metallicus; assembly: GCA_903067095.1. Taxonomy (NCBI): domain Eukaryota; kingdom Metazoa; phylum Chordata; class Actinopteri; order Cyprinodontiformes; family Poeciliidae; genus Girardinus; species Girardinus metallicus. Next base: position 19,010 of record CAEGAE010017732.1, on the reverse strand, counting down.
AAAGCTCAAGAAAAACTCCCCACGTTGATTTAGATGCTTTTTTTTTTTTTCTCCAGCTGTGGATCCATTTGGGGTAAAAAGTATGTGAATCCCTGAAGTCTGGCTGGAAGTTGTTCTCTGTTTGCTCCTAGATCAACTCAGAAACCGTGAAAAGTTCAGCGGTAGCCCACAGGCACAAAAACCCGCCTGGCTCAAACCGACACCAAACCTTTTCCTGGGAATCGCACTCAAACCTGGCAACGCAGCGGCAGAGAAGCAGGTGTGATGGCAGCCGGATGGGGACAGCAAGCCTGACTGAGTTAATCGCTGTGATTTCAGGCTGTTTTGATGCTCGGTTCAGCGCGGCCGCCTGGGAGTCGAAGGCTGTTAATTGTAGGAGCGAGGAGGTCGTTGGCAGCCTGCTAACCGTATAAACATCAGCCAAGGTTAGCGGTGTCAAATAACCACTTTACTAGAATTATAGGGAGCTAGAGCTTTATAAAAGTATGTGACTTTTATTGAAACAATATGTTTTCATATTGAAACTATCACTGTTTTTACCATTTGTTATGAGACAATATGAGAAAAGATTGAGCTCCTCTGCCTTCTCCCAGTGCTAACTAGAAACAACCAATCAGAGCCAGGAGACGGATCTTAGTGCTGTCAATCACCCTCCGTGTGGCGCTGCAGCCACCATTGATATATAACTAGTGTAACATCAGTTATGCTACTTATTAGTTATGACTAGTCATAACTAGTGTTGTAACTAGCATAAGTTAGTCATAACAGCAGTTATGACTAGCATAAAACTAGTTATGCTAGTCATAGCTAATATCATACTAGTCATCACTAGCATTTGTTAGACATACCACTAGTTAGTTATGGATAACTGATATGATTAGCCATAACTAACTAGATTATGAATGCTAATGCTAGTTAGCTTAGCCATCGATGATGGTGGAAAAACGGTTTTCCTGTAACTGAAAGTTATTTGGTCATTAACACATTGAGCAGCGAGTACATGGGGTTGATTGACAGCGCTGAGACCCTCCCCCTGTCTCTGATTGGTTGCTTTTGGTTGGGAGCGATGCATTTCTTAAAACAGCAAAAGTAGCTCCAGGAGGAGGTTGAGAAAATTGGTGTTTTCACAGGTTATCTGTTTCAAAACAAACTAGGAATAGACAAAAATTAATTAAATGCATGATAAATTTAAATTAGTTTAATAATTTCCATTTGCTGGATATATCATTTTTCTATCTTGTCTTTTTTTTTTCTACCAAAAACTGGATGGCAAAAGTTTTCAGTCTGGTGTTTTGGTCTCAGCTGGCCTTTTTGAAGGACGACTTTGTTTACGAAGATTTCATAATACTTTTTCTGTGTTATGTAATATTTGTTGATTAATATTTTGTTTATTTATTTTAAATATTTAAAATGTCTTCAGTGTTAAGTGCTCATTAGAATTTAAAGTTTTGAGAATGCGTTATGTCGTTACCACATTATTTATCACAATAACTCATGGAACAATTTATTACAATAACATATTTTTTTAAATAAAAGTTACATACTGCAGCTTTAATGTAAAGTTGCATTCGTCTAAAACTAGGCTTAAGCTTTAATTTTTCAGTTTACAATGTTTAAATGAAATAAATCAAGTCTGAAAGTAAAAAAAATTAAAATCCCCGCTCTTTGAAGTTGAGGAGAAAACCTTCAAATGTTCCTCTCATGATATTGGATGTAGCAGCTGGAAATAATGGCCTTTCTTAAGTCTGTCGGCAGACATCTGCAGCGTCGGCGGGAACACACGCGGACACCCAGAGGTCAACGACCACAGGTGCTCCGTGCCGCTCCGCCAGCGCTCAATCATGCGCTGGCAACGGTAATCAAAGGGTGCCCTTGTTTGAGGTCAGGAGATGGACAGATCCTGTCAGCAGCGCTTTGTTAAACGGCACAAAAGGAGAGCAGCAGAGTACAGGGAGACACGGCATCCCTGCCAAACTTAGTTAAATGAAGAGTTTGAGTTGTTTCAAAGAAAATTTAGCTACTTTCCAAGTCAATGACTTGATGCAAGCTGCTGCGTTTCCTCAAATAGAAACTTTTTAAAATACTTTCCGCTGAGCGAACTGATACCTGGGATCGATTGGACGGGATGTGTGACTGAACTGAAGAGCCTTGAGACAAAATATGTTGGGAATACAAAGCTCTCATGTGACGTCACACGCCTGTGAACTTTGTAACTGACAGACACCTGGGCAGGCTGTTGCTATGACAACACTAAACAAGCCACAAGCGTATGCTGCGTTCACAACCAACGCGCTGCACGTGTGAAAAACGCGTCCGGCGTTTCAAGTTGGTTGCGTGTGCACTTTGAAGTCTTGACATTTCGCTCTAGACCAATCAAAATCGCTGTAGAGGCGCGTTGGGACGAGCCGTTGTTTTCCGTTGCCCTTCCCTTTGTATATGGCGGATGAAATTGAGAGAGTGGCACCAAAGTATTATGTAGTGAAAGCTTCTGCAATGGTAATGGAAGCTCAGATGTCTTTGCTGAACATTTTGTGTTCAGCTTCTATGAGAGCGCTTTTGCCCAGCGAAGCTTCATTTTGCTAATTTGCAAGCCAAATACCAGAAATATGTTTGATGTGCCATTTTTTCAACTGCCTCTAAAAACATCCCAAGTGCTTAAAAACAAAACAAAAAAAAAAAGCAAGTGTTTTTTGTCAAAAAAGTTAATGGGTCCTTTTGTGTCTGGAAAAGTGAGTCATTTCAAAAACCTCCCAATTGTTAATTCACATTCCATGGGCAATGCGCTGTTACCTAGCAACCCCACCTTAGTCCAGCTCGTTGCCTAGCAACACAAGCGAGTTCCAACACATTTCCAGCAGTCTATCAGGATTTAAAGTGGCAAGACGCCCTAAAAAAAAGATCAGAATGGAGCTCAAAATAAACAGAACTGACCACACTAAAATATGATGAACATGTTTTGTACAGCATATAGATCCATCCCAACCTCCAGGCCAGCACACCTAGGTGGGCCCCATATGGGAAAAAAGAGGGCAGACCATATGGGTCCCAAATTGGTTTTTCCGCGGTTTCCATGGTGGCCCCACATGTAGAATATAATTTACTCAAGTTGCAGACTTGTCTCGACTGCAGAGGAACTACGTTACCACTTCGAAGTTTGACCTGAAAATGGGAGTTAAATGGTTCAGCAAAGTATTTCAAAAGAAAAAATAAGCGATTATTTTTGTGTTAAAGTATGTAGGATGTAGATTCATAAGATGCTGTTCATTCTGGTTAAATTTTGTCGATGGAGAGGAATGGTTCTCGGTGCCGCATGAAATTCTCAAACTACAGTTTCCTAACCTTTGTGTCGTGCTCCAGCCTAAAGTCTTTCAGTCTGTGGGGTAAAATGGGGTGTTTCTTGAAATATGTTCGGACTTTATGGCATATTTTTACCACCATAAACCACAGCCTCATTGCATTTTGAAGCAGTCCTGGTATATTCATCCTCCGCTGACTCCTGTGAAGATCTGCATTCAAAAGCTGCAGCGGGTTTTATGATGGAGCTGCAAATTTTATAGCTGGAGTCAGTCAGGTGTAAAAGGAGAGCATTATGGGTAAAAATGTGCCTCAGAGCCATTTCAGGAAGTTAATGGATTGGATGCTCGCAAACACTCAGACAGTAAGAGTAAATATCACAGTGTGTGCGTTTCCATACGTTTATTAGGCGCTCATTCAGAGCGAGAGCGGTATCGTCACAAACTTTACCACTTTATTTAGATCATTTCTGATACTTTCAGAAGCCTAATTTATGACCTCCTGCTTGCGTTTCTGATTTCCTTTGACTGTGGCGATCTTTGTTAAACTGTTGGCTTTACAAGGTGTTTGTGGCACCAACTGTGCTGGGATAAATAACGACCGTATATCTAATGGTCCACAAAGCCAGCGTGACATAATTCACTATTGATTTGCTCTCCGGGCTCGCGGCTCTTCATTCAGTGACGCTGCAGTGCGGAGAAGTCGGAGGCGTCGGCATCGATCAGCCGGCGCCGGCGAGGAGGAATTTCATTTTTTGGAAACGTCGCAGCCCGTTGCGGTCCTTCTGTATTCAACGGCCGGGACGCGCGGTGTTGTTTTTATGAGTCGAACATATCGACCCGCTGCTGTCTCTGTTCTTGGACAATGATATACAAACATTTCAGTCACGGTGTGGAGCAGCTCAAGGTGTTGAACACGCTTTACGTTATAAATGTACAATATCAAGATTAACTTTAGACATTGGTAAGGAAGCATTGGTTTACAGCAATTTTTTGTAAACTGATTCTTGTTTACACTGCAAAAACGAAAAACATTACCAAGTATTTTTGTCTAATTTCTTTGCACACTTGAAAGTAGAGAAAACTAACTTACAAGTAACTTTTCAGCACAAAACAAGTAAATAACTCCTTAAAATTGATGAAAAAGTAATAGTTATATTAGCAGATTATTTCTCTTTTATCAAGACTTTTTTCCAATATTATAAGTGAAATGGAGTTAGAACCCTTTCATCAATATTAAGGAATTATTTACTTAAAACAAGCTCCTACGTCTTGCCGACAAGTTACTTGTCTTTAATTTCAGGTGTATTCAGGATATTTGCATTGGAAAGTAGACAAAAAAACTTGGTAATATTTTGTGTTTTTGCAGTGCAAACAAGAAGCAGTTTGCAAATAATTATTAATTCAAGTGTAATAAGATATTTGCGGTAGAAACTCTTTGCTAAGATAATGTGTTTTTGTGAGTCTTTCACAATAACAAATTTTATTGGACGATAAATCATTGCAGAAATTATTGCGATAAACAATAATATTGCTGTTTTGAGACCATGTTCAAGTAATGTAATGTTAATAGTGGTAGAGCACATTCTAAAAGATCAATAAACTTTAAATTTTAATGAACATGTAACACTGGAACTAGAAGACATTTTAAATATCCAAAATAAACAAAACAACAAAAATATAGAGGCTTTATTATTTTTTACTAGTAATAAAGCCTCTAGAAACAAAGTTGACCTTCAAAAAAACAAAGGCTGATTGAGACCAATAAACCAGACAGAAGAATTTTGTCGTCCAGTTTTTGGTAGAAAGAAACAAGAAAAACAACAAATCAAGACATTGGAAATTATTGAGCTTGTTTTAATTTATCATTTGATTAATTGATCTACTTGAAAACAAAACAATTACTGTCACATTTAGAGTAAAACGCTAATTAAAGTAAAAGCTAAATATTTTTTAAAAATGGACCAAAACATAAGATTGGACATTATCAGTAATGAAACCCCGAACTGAAACCTTTGTTTGGATCAAAGTTTTTTTTTTGTTTTTGTCTTGATCAAAAAGCCCTGAAGGTTTAAATTTAAAAAGCTGTATTTGAAGGATGCACGCAAAAATTACAGAAATTGGTCTATTTGAAGTTCAAAGCTAAATTTTCTATGGTTTAGGAAGCAGCAGCAATTTTATTTCCTCCACATTATGTTCAATAAAATTAGTTGGTTTTTTCACAGACTATTGTTGCTTAGGGGAATTAATTTTATTATTGCGCCTCATTAGTGTCATCAGTAATAATTAAAAAAAACATGGGAACAAAACGGAAAGAATACAAATATCTTTTAATTTATGAATGTATCATTGCTCTTTATTTATGAGGATTGCTTCAGGTTTCACTCTATTAAGTAAATTCATAAATGAGGTGAAACTGAGCCTTATCTTGTATTGTTGCTTTAATTATAAGTAATGTACAATTAGACTCTTGGTTTTATTTTCTGTGCCAAAACATTTTTACATCCGATTTCAGAAAACTCAAGGAAATGACCATCAAGTGTATTTTTTGATTGAGACAACGGAAACATCCTGTGATTTCTAAATCCCTTCATCGATTTAAAACATGCTAAGTTATTTTTTATCTGTTTATCTGCTCAACATTTTTCAAAAACTGTTGCAACAGGATCAGATCTGTCTGCTTCTTTACACACTGATGCACGTCTGGCAAAGCAAGGAAGGTCGTTTGTTTGACCTGGAGGGGGAAAAACTTTGACTTTCTTCACTCAACAGACTCACTGCACAAACTCTTCTGCTGGGTGAAATCCTATCTTGTCTTATTTCACTTTGGTGGGATTTTTTAATGTATTTCTAATATTTAAGTGAAAAATTTGCAGAATGTTCCGATTTTTTTTTTATCCGATCATTTGATTAATCATCCAAATGTAATAATCGGTTACTAAAATAATTGTAGTTTTAGCCCCAAACTAAACATAATTCCCACTTATTTTTCCACAGATGTCACCTCTGGATCAACGGCTTCCCCCCTGGTCCGACCAGCGAACCCCATGGTGACCCCAGCCGCATCCTCACCTGAGCCGTTAAGCTCTCTGACAGCTCCAGGTGACGCCTCCGACGCTACCTTGGCTTGTCACGGAGACGAGAAGCTGCCGAAAACAAACCCACCCTCAGAAACGGAAGCGGACCACACGGCCGAAGCCGAGACGGAGACCGACACGGAGACAGAGGAGGAGAAAGCCCGGCGCCTCCTTTACTGCTCGCTCTGCAAAGTGGCGGTCAACTCTGCGTCGCAGCTTGACGCGCACAACACCGGTAAGAAGAAAAACGAATACAAAGACTCGTGCAAATAAGTGTGCACGAGGAACACTTATTTCTGTTTATATAAGAAATGCATATGGTCACTAACAGGGCTGATCAATAGATCAATAACAACATATAACGTGATATCAATATCAATAGATAACACATCTGATAGAATATTCAATGATTTTGCAGCTAAAGAAAGACTTTAGCTGCTCAGAAAGGTTGGCGGAAGCTTTGGTTACCTAGCAACGACTTGTGAAGTAACTTTTGGTTACCTAGCAACACGCTGTGGAGTAACTTGCACTGCAGCAGTTTAAAGTTTAGCCACAGTGCCTTTAAACTGTTTAAAAAAACATAACGAACAACGTGGAGTGAAAACTGTGGATAAAACAGGAAGGAAGGTAAAGTCACCATCTTGGCAGTACTTCATACAAAAAATAAATCAATAATAATTACACTGCAAAAACTCAAAATATCACCAAGTGTTTTTGTCTAGTGTCTTATTACACTTGAAATGAGAAAAAAATAACTTGCAAGTAACTTTTCAGGCAGACATATGAGCTTGTTTAAGTAAATAATTCCTTAATATTAATGAAAAAGTGCTAGATTATTTCACTTATAACAAGACATTTTCCCTTGTTTGCAGTGAAATAATCTGCCAACAGGACAATAACGTTTTCATCAGTTTTAAGGAATTATTGACTCGAGCTCTTGCAATTTGCTGAAGAATTATTTGTAAGTTAGTTTTGTCTTATTTCTAGTGCAATAAGATATTTGCACTAGAAACTAAACAAAAGTATTTGGTGATATTTGTGTTTTTGTAGTGCATCTATCGACTGATAAAGTCTTAAATCGTGATGCACGTTTTCAGCAGTTCTGTGTAGAAATAATGTCTCCAAATCCCTCTGCCAACAAAATGTTTCAACATACAACAGCAGAATGAGTCTGATGCTTTTCACAACCACCAGCATCCAGTTGATCTATATACAAAGGAAATTCTTGGAACATTTTAATATTTATCTGCAGGATCCCCAGCATGACTGTCACAGAAACTCCTACACAATAAAGCTCTCAGCTGAGCACAGACAGATTAATAGTTACACCACCTTGTGCAGAATGCAGCTCTGATTCAGAAGAGAGAGCAAGTTCCTTTCATAACCAAACAGCTGGGGTTTTCTCTGACATCTTTTGTTCTGTCAGTCATTTTTTTAGTCTTGGTAACATTCAGAAAGAAATTGTACCATTTATTAAAGGGTTGATACTTTTGACAGTTCGGAGATTGAAGTCCTTTTGCAAGTGGCCTGATATGTTGGTAGTATGAATGCAAATTGGCAATTTTAGTAATATGCAACTTGTGACTTCATGTATATTAAAAAATACATAGAAATGTGAACTATATTTCTCTTCTCCTGAGGTTTTATATCCTCTTGTGTGACGTAAACATTGCTGAACATGTTTTATGGCGGAGTTGTTGCAACAATCACTGCAAGGATGTTTAAAATATCACAATATTCTGTGGTACTGTTGTGAGAATGATAAAAAAATTATGATTACCAAACTATTTAATACTTATTTTGACTACGTGGAACAGCATTCATGGGGCCACAAACACAAATACTGCTCTGGAAAAACATAACTGAAACTGCACATAGTAACTGCATTTAATCATATTTTCAGATTTACTGATATTTATTGACGCTCTAATGGACCAAACAGTAGAGAAAAGTATTAAAAATAAAATTTCTGATAATATTGTCAGATCTGTTGTTTTTTTCTAACATTATTAACTGAATTTATGGAAACAGCGATAAATCAGAATTCTCATCTCAATAAGAAATTTGCTACAATAAATGATTTATTGAGCCGGACTACAGATGCATAGAAATGATAACTGTTTGGGGATGTGGTTCCGTTATGGTTGTGCAATAAGTAAAGCAAGGGGCTCCATACACAACCCTGAGGAACTCCATTGCTGAGTGAGATGGAGAAGGGAAGTTAAGGTTCAGAGAATATTTGCAAGTTTGTGTTTTGTCCAAAAGCAGATGGTGTTGGTGAGTCGCTGATGTAGCGGCTTGTTAAATCTGGAGTTTAAATCAACAGAGAGCATCACTTGGAGCAGGGGGGTCCAAAATGCGGCCCGGGGGCCATTTGTAGACCAAGGAGTAGTTTTGTTTGGTCCCTGGACGCAGTTTGATAATAGTTTTAATGGTATTAAAGTAAATAAAACTGATGCTGATGGAGGCGTTTTGTGTTTGTCCTTGTATTAGATTTTCAGTTGCAAATCTAAAACAGAACATTTTAGGTACAAAACAAGTCCTTTTCTTTTACTAGTCGTATTTTTGTTGTTGTTTTTTAAGTAGGGCCATAAATCTCCAGCTACCTTTTTTCTCAAAAACAGGCTTCATCACAGCCAATATGGCCCCTGGTTTGTTTTCAACTTGACGATTTTGGCCCGCAGTATAAATCAGTACGCTGATGTAGAGCGTTGAAGAACGTGGTGCGTTTGCATGCTGCTAGTGCTCTTGGAAATAATCTACTTCATCATCCATGAAGCCCACCGGCCCGGTTCGGCTACTTGTTCTGCTAGCAGCTTGTCATGCAGATCCAGTTGATAATAAATGAAAGTTATCCATCTGACAGAAACAGGTCCGGCACACGGAGCCAAAAATAAACACGCTTTTTTTGGAATGTATGCGGCTTTTTCAAACTTGATTAAAAAAAAAAGTAATAATTGGTCAAGTTTAAACTTTTGATGTTGCAACTTTTCTCTTTTTCTTCTGTGTTGCTTTCAGTATTAACTATTTTTGGTAACTGTGTCACAAACAGCATTGAGAATCTGGCGTTTTATGCCTTGGTAAAGGTTTTTAGTAACGTGGGTTTTGTTTTTTTTCCTCTGTAGTGATGCAATTCTGTTTCATAATAATAATAATACAGAATGTCAAACTCGATTCACTTCCAATTAGTGTCTAGAGGAGCTACAAACCCTGTTAGGAAAGCAGGCTGTGTGTTTCTTTTGCGGTCATAAAAATGAGCCTTACTGACTTTCATGCTGTTCAGTTCAAAAGGCTAAAGAGCTTCAGAGCTGCACGTTTTCTGTTTCCAATAAAAACTTCAAAAACCTTTAGAGTGTTCCTCTAACCCTGTTTCTTTGTGGGTTAGTAATTGTCTCTCCTGAGTCAAACGCAGCTCGAAGGTCAAATATGTACCTTTTAAACTGGTGAGTCTTTGATCGGGGATGTTTTAGGACAATTTACAAGCTGACCCTTCAACTCTGATTCTCGTATTTCAGAAATCACCCGAGCAGCAGTGGCAAACCCCGTGTTTGAACTCCTTTTCCTCCCTCCCTCCGGCCGTTTCTCCAGAGGTGACAGTCATGTCGTGACACGTCTCGTTTCCTGTTCTGACCCGCAGGCACGAAGCACAAGACGATGCTGGAGGCCCGCAGCGGCGTGGGCTCCATCAAGTCTTTCCCTCGACCGGGAGTCAAAAGCAAATTGGCTTCATCCTCCAAATCATCAACTGGCCTGCAGAACAAAACCTTTTACTGTGAGACGTGTGACGTGCATGTCAATTCAGAGACTCAGCTGAAGCAGGTGAGATTCACAGACTTCTGCTGCACAGACTGGAAACGGGGGCTTAGTTTTAAATTGAGACATAATTTCAATGCTAATTTAATTGTTTCTTGTTGTTCATGTTGAATCTTTTTTTTTTTTTTACCCAAATACTTTGTTCCTCACACCAGTACGTCACCTTGAAATTCACAGAATTGAGCCGGAGAAATTGTTTAACACAATAAATTTATTCACGTTTTCATAACATGTCAAAATATTTCATAGAAAGGCTCAACGTGGCGCTTTCTGAGGGAAGCCAACACGCCTCCCTCATGTGTGCTGTTACATCAGCTGAAGGAGGATAAGGAAGGAAATAATAAATCAGAGCACAACCCCGGACTTTATGCAAATGATGTCTTTGAATACTGAAACTGACACACAGGCTGCTGTAACACAGCTCCGCTGGCTGATCCGTCCGTGTATTATTAGGCGGGATGAGGGATAGCATGCAGAAGAGTCGTGTTGGGGTAAAAGGATTCCCCTTCTGTCAAGTTTAAGACATAAAGTACAGAGCAAGAATCTTTAACTACTCATAATTTCTCCATATTTTCCCTCCAACTCACCAGAAATCCTTACAACATGTTAACGCTGCCCAGATTTTTCTGTAATTAATCTCTTTAGGTAAGATGTGATTGAGCCATTGTGAGTTTTACTGAGTTTTGCTTTGTCTTTATTTATTTAAAGGGGTCATATTATACAAAATTTACATTTAAAGTGTTTCTGTTCTTCCGTTTTGGGGTATGCAGCTTTGAAAAACAGCCCAGGCACTTAAAAAAAACACTTTATTGGCAATGGATTATTGATTTTGATGGAGAGAAAATCCAAAATAAATTCAAACTTGTGCATAAAAATGTAATTTTTTTTATCATTGCAGCCGTACGTTGTTTAATTGTTGCACCCTTGAAACAGAAAAGTGTAGATAAATCATTAAACATGAATGATTAATAAGCGTAAGTAAACCAGTATAACACTTTATGTATATGAGGTAAAATCTTCATTTCTCGATCTGTGCAGTTTGGTGCCAAACCTTCGCTTGCTTTGTTTTACGTCAGAACTCAGCCCGGTGCTATCAGAGCCAACCTTGATGTTTCTCTCTGAAAAACAAACAGGTTTTCTGTAAACGTTCACGTCTGAAGAGCAGAGATTCCCCACAAACAGGACGCGTCCCGCACGGCGCAGAATTTATGAAGCCGCTCCGAGCCAAAACAAAAGTGTGAACGTACGACCCTCTGCGAGGATTGGAGAAATTTAAACCGGGGCGTAAATCAGGTGTTGGGTAACAGGATGTGCCCACACTGACCACACAGCTGTTTGTCATATTTCAGCGGGAGGAAAGCCACATTCTCCTCGCTATTTAGCAACGTGCTAATAAATCAAACCACGGGAGGCTCAATATACCCATTAAGCTGGAATAGTTCTCACCAGTTAGCCAGGAAGTGCGGTGTTTTGTTGTGTCAGCTCATCTAAACTTTTCATCATTTTCAAGATTTTTGACATGCATCTTCATGCTTTTAACTGACATCAAAACTGTCTGGGCAGGAATAAGTTATCAAAGGAAAAGTTTGGATGTTTTAATCAGGTATTATAATTCAGTTCCCTTTTGTTAAAGAGCCTAGAAAAAGTTTTAATCCCCCTTAAAATTCCAACATTTCTGTTTAAACTGAAGAAAAACATCACCACAGCATGATGACGCCACCACCGTGTTTCAGCTGAAACACGGGTAGTAACTAGTTACATTTACTCGATTACATTTACCTGAGTAACCTTTTTGAAAAAATTTACTTTTACTACACTGTACTTTTTACTTTTACTTGAGTCATTTTATGATGAAGTATTTCTACTCTGGAGTAAAATGTCAGGATTTTCTACCCACTGAATGAAAAACAAACATGTTTTCACCAAAAATCCTCCAGACGCAGAAACGCACCTGCAGTTTTTGTTAAAGTTTCATCAGTTTTTTATTGAAAGAAACTGATTTGGAAAAAAAAAATATTTTGCTTGATTTTATTTTTTGTTACTTATATGAGTTAATGTCATTTTAAAATACCAATCTGTCTGATGATGTAATTATTAAATATGAAATGATTGATAATCAGTGCTGGAGTAGAATTTTTATTAAACCATTTTTACTCTTACTTCTACTTTTTACTTTTACTTGAATATAATTTTTAAAGTTGCAGGATGTAATGTTTTTTTTTTAATATTTGTTAAAATTGTCATTATGGTTCTGAATGGTCAAAAACAACCAATCAGAGGCAGGAGGAGGGTTTTAGCGCTGTCAGTCAACCTCGTGTACACGCTGCTAGTTATGCTAATGGCCAACTTACCGTTTCAGGAAAACCATTTATCCTCCTTTACTGGATAAACAGTAACAACTTAGGCTAATTAACATTAGCATAGTTAGCTCCTGTAAACACCAGTGGGCATCGCATACAGGAGAATGATTGTCAGTACTAAGACCCTCCTCCTGACTCTGATTGGTTGTTTTTGACCAAGCCGTGTATTTCTGCATAGCAGTAGGACCCGAGGAAGGTGTTTGATTTTTTTCAGATTATCTGTTTCACAAAATGTGACAGTTTTAACAAACATTTCTAAAAAAATTGTTTTTAAAAGTTACAAACTGCAGCTTTAATGTGCAGTGTCTTTATTTTCTCCACATGTCTGCATATTGTAAAAGTTATTTAGGGTTAAGTCTGACCAGAGTGTTTTCTTCTCCATGTTTCAATCGGACTTCCTGTGGTTTCCTCTCGTTTTAAGTTGTCTTCTCTACAGATTATTTATGTTTTATTCTCCGTACCTCAGATTTAGCCGTTTTTTTAATCTAATGCCATTACTGATAAATTTCAGATTCATGTAGAAAAAACAATGATTAGGTTTTCTTTTTTTTTCTTGCACACTCAATGGTCGCCTGCTGGTTAAACGATATCAACAACAACGACTTCTGCCTCGTGTTTTTTACTCCGTTGCCGTGGTTACACAGCCGGCCATGAAAATGTGGAAAGTAGTCGTGGACTTCCAGATGCAATCAGCTTTTATTCTTCAGCTGGAGATGTTCTTACTGCTGCACATTTCTTCAAGCTTAACGCTTTAATCTCATCTACAGCCACTTTTAGCGACCGCTCTTAATCGATTAGACAAACTGATCAGATTAATCACGCTTGAAATGTGAATATGCACGTTTTAAATGAAATATTTAGCAAAATATTTTATTGTCTTAAACCAAATGTCTGAAGATTCCTCCAGATTTTCATATTCAGGAAGTTTAAAAGAAGTAATTTTGTTTCAAATGTTAATAATGACTGAGAAAATAATAATGTTTGTTCAAATTTATTTAGAGTTGTTGAGTGAAAATCTGTCGTTTTCTGAACCATTAATGTTTTCTACGACGGAGAATTAGGGCCATGCAAAAAAAATAAGATTACAAGAATAAAGTCATATTACGAAAATTGTCATTATCACCTTATTTTTATAATATTATGACTTTATTCTCAAAACGTGATTTTATTCTCATAATACTATAACTTTATTGTCGTAGATACATTTTTTTTTTTTTTTTGCATGAATCTCAGAGCTGTTACTGGAAAACAGATACTGACTATTAATAGCTACTCTATTCAGCCCCAATTAATTAAAATAATTTATTCATAGTAAAAAAAAAATGTATTATCTTTCATGTTTAAGTTCTTCACTGTAACATAAAATCTCAAAGTAAACAAAGTCATTCGGTTCCTTTTTTCATGTCATTCAAATTTTTTCTCCCTTATTTCGTTTCTTTTTTAGCACATCAGCAGTCGGCGTCATAAAGATCGAGCAGCAGGCAAACCAGCGAAGCCCAAATACAGTCCCTACAGCAAACCGCAGAAAGGCCAGACCAAGCAGCCGGTGAGTCTCTGCGGACAAAAGGTCACGGACCCAACAGTCATCGCGTCGACAGCAGACACTCCTATGACCAGTGTGGACGGGAAAAAAACTGGAGAACATTTCCACCAAAAACTTCAATATTCGCCTTTTCAAACTGAAATTTGCTTGTTTTTCTGGAAAATTTCAGTTTGAAAAGGCGAAAATTTGTTAAAAGGAAATCTGAAATTTGAGGTTCATCTCAGAAATTTTCTACAAGAAACTTTTTCTGAGTTTCAAAAGGGAAAAATTTTAGACTTTTGTAACTGAGAAATTTCCTTGTTTTTTTCTAGAAAATTTGAGTTTAATCTCAAATTTTCAGATTTGTTTTTCTAAAAACTCGACTTTTCAAAGTTAGGAATGTCTAAGTTTTCTTTTACTAAATTTTAAACTTTTAGAGTTCAGAAATGTCCAGGTTTTTATAGAAAATCTCTGAGATTAATCTAAAAAAAGAGTTTTTTCGAGGAAATTATCTTTCCACGCTCACATGTCCAAGATGTTTTCACGTTTTTTCTACTGAAATTTGACTTTCAGATCTTAGAAATTTCCACCTTTTTTCTAGAAAATTTACGAGAATCTCAAAATTTTAAATTTTTGACTTTCTAAACTCAAAATCTCCAAGTTTATTTCTAATAAATTTTTTACCTTTGTAGCTCAAAACTAGAAAATTTGTGAGATTAACCTAAAATGTTTTCCCCTTTTTATTTTTCTACCCATAACATCCCTGATGTTATGGGTAGAACCCATATGGGTGATGCTGTGGACTTGTCAGCTCCTGCGCAGCAGCAGATTCATCTTTTAACTTCGTGGTAGGAGGATTTTTGTTGGAGGGAAAATTGGACAAATCAGTGAGCAGTTTCAGGACTTCCCCTTATTGAAGTGGTCTTCCATAAGTCACGTTCGCTCCAGCCGACCGCACCTGACTCGGCAAAATGTCAGCTTTCATAAGCGGACCACCTGCTAGCACGCTTTTATTAAGGAACGCTGCAGCCCAATTTGAAGCCTGGATATTTTATTGACAGAAATGGCACGTCTGATCCAGCATGCTGCAGGAGGAATGCAGGCTTACCGACTAAACGTGATTGTAAATGTCAGATTTAACTTATTCTGAGGATTGTGGTCTGACACATCAAAGCGGCTCACGTTGATAAACCCCAGAACAAAAGACAGAGCAGAAATAACTTTTTATTTACCCGGGGTCGTTGTTGAACTTTCTGGAACCTGGCAGCAAATCATTGCTCTTTTCTGGCTCCAGTTTTTGATTGTCACATGCGATAGACATAAAAAGAACCGTGTGGGTTTAATGTGGGGAGCTGTTAATCTTACAAAAAAGCCCAAGACGATGTCGTTCATCACACCCACTGTTTGCAGAGACCAGGCAGCAGGGATATCAGTGAGGGGCAAATGGCTTTTTCTGAAACCCATCATTGACTGAGTTAACGGAGAGGAGCTCCTCTGATGAGCGCCGAGTACAGAACGCTTCCCGTTGGGCTGCGACGCACCAGCCGCTTATTGATAATCTGTGACGGCGGCTGCTACGCTGGGAGGACGCAGCCTTTTCATCACTGATACACAAGATTAAGCCTGATAACTGTGGTGACATTTCCACGCCACGAGGATTTTCATTTTTATGCTTTTCAGATAAAACTACATGACAAAACACAAAAACTGGCCGTTATTTTAAGATTAGAAACATCTATTTGGGAGGGTTTTCTTGGATAGACCAACTTATTGTCTTGCTTGGATGATTTGTCACACTAGCTATTTATCTTTAGACTGTCAGACAGCAGCAGAGCTGTGGGAAGAAACTGACTCCACGTCTGATGACCAGGCCAGGAAGATGTTTTTATACCTAGCTGTAAACAAAACGCCATATCTCACCAGGGTTATGCCCGGCTGTAGCTAGCTACAGATAAACCTTCCTACAGCTGGCTATCTAGTTATCTGTAATCAAAATGGTCTGTAAGTAAGGTAAAATAATCTGTAAGACAGACAGAAAATATTACTTTGTTTGACTATTTAACTGCTTTCTGCCACTGCAAGAACACCAAATCTAACCAAACATTTTTGGTCCAGTTTCTAGTGCAAATATCTTAGTACATTTAAAATAAGACAGAACTAACTTACATGTAAAATATTAGCAATATTTACATAATGTTGATTTTAAACAAGTACTACTTCCACTGCCAGATTATTTCACTTATAACTCATGTTTTAAATAATCTGCCAGTGGAACTAGAACTTTGAAATTATTGAAATAATCTCCTGTATCTTGCTGAAAAGTTACTTGTCAGTTAGTTTTGTCTTATTTCAATTGTAGTGAGATATTTGCACTTAGAAACTGGACCGAAAATACTTGGTTAGATTTGGTGTTTTTGCTGTAACTTTCTTTTTACCTGAACAGTTTTTCACAAACTGGCTGCAAATATTTTTCTCATTTGATATTTTGCCTTAAAACCTGAGCAGTGAATGTGGATTAAAGTTATTCCTCATCAAACTGAAATGCTTGTCGTGTCTTCTGCTCCCAGATAAAGCTGATCTTAGGAAAGGAGCCTCAGTGTCGGCCTCTGACGGCTCAGATCCTTCCCGCTCACTTGGCAGCGGTAGCCGCCGCCATCGGAGGCTCCTTCACACACCGCACAAACCACGGCGCCGGCCCAACGCCGAACCCCGCCCTTTTCCAGACTCAGGCGCTCCCCGCCGCACTGCTCCGCCCGGCCCCCGGGCCTGTCAGGACCTCTCATCCACAAGTCCTCTTTGCCCCTTACTGAGCCTCGTCCGCCTCAAAGACCAAACCGCGTGGAGTCACTGCAGCCTCCTACTATGCATGAGATTACTGGACATCTTCAAGCCGCCATGTTGGAACCTCTAGCTCCCCATTCGGGTGGTTCATTCAAAGCAACCGGAGCTTCTTGTGCTGGATTTATTTCTCCGATCCTGACCGAACGAGCTTTCAGTGCCATGGCTAACCCGTCCCGGACCGACCCGGACCTACAGTACATCGTACCGCAATAATGTATAAGGCTAACCCTGTGAACTATGCAGTGTTGTTGCGTCCTGACTGGGATCTGGTGCGTGGCGCTGGGATCTTCGCTGACATGGAGGAGTCACTCATAAGTTAAACAGGTTGTTACTGGTACCGAGCGCTGGAGAAGCTCTCCTCCGTTCCTGTATGCACTTTAAGCTCTTTCTCTGATGTCTACAGTAGATGGTTAGACCGTGTTAGGTGGTTACCGTGTCTCGTAAAGTGTGTGTGTGTGTTTTTCTTTTTTGCATTTGTCTCTGCATATCTTCATGTGTGTGTTGGGGAATGTTGGGCTACATGTGTGCGAGTGTGAGAGATATTTCTATCCATCGTAAGCCATTCCAGTTGTTATCCAGCATCCATTGTCGCCTACTGTCTCACTGCAAAAACACTGAATTACGCCAAGTATTTTTGGACTAGTTATAGTGGAAATATCTTAACGTACAAAGAAAAAAGCAAAATCAACTTAGAAGTAACTTTTAAGCAGAATATGAGACTTTCTTTCTCATAAGTGAAATAATCTAGAACTTTCTCATCGGTATTGTGTGTTTTCCAGTTACATAGTGACATTTTATAGCACAGTCAAGCAACTATGTTAGCTTCAGTTGTAAAAATGCTATATCAAATATGGCTTAAAAGAAGTTTGACTTTGTAATTTAACGCCTCCGTCTCTTTAAGAACTCCTGCTCTTTCGGAAGCTCCGCCTTCAGGAAGTCATCACAACATGGCTGCTCTATTAACCCTTTAACAATGTTTTTACCAGCGTTTCAATGACAAGTAGCTTCTATGATGAGCTCAGCAGGTGAGCTGCTACACCAGGTGTTTGCTAATTGCTGCTGGCTAGTCTGAAGGAGAAGGAGAGGCGGTAGCTTGGAGACTGCAGCTCAGAGGAGGAGCGGCGCCTCGAAGGCGGAGCTAGGTCCACCCTGGCGTCTTGAACAGCTGAATGGTTGCCACGGAGATTAAAGGATTCTCAAACATGCATGAAAGAATCAAAGCGACGCTCCAGTTTTTGATGAGGGAATAACATTATAACATGATGTAAAGCTCAAAGTATTTTTTTTTTCATGATACTGGCCCTTTAAGGAATTATTGACTTAAAACGTTTTCCTTTGAAGTTCCTTGTAAATTTGTTTTGTTTTATTTCGATTGTATTAAGACATTTGCAGTAGAAACCTGATCAAAAATACTTGGTTAGACTTTGTGTTTTTGCAGTGCTCTGGCCAGAGGGACCACAAAAGCTTGTTGTGTTAAATGTCGTGTAAAAGATGAACAATTTCAAATAAAAGAATCCTAATTTGTTATTGATTGTGTCCCTTTAATCATCATCGATACGGGAAAATCAGCTGTTTATATATATATATACATATAGGTATATAAATTGCATCTTCTTTCGGTTGTTTCTTTGCTTTTTCCTTGTTTTTGTGTGATGCTGATGATTTACTTTTGTGAGTTTTAATGATAGATAATGGCCTAATGAAAACACTTCAGTGTTTCAAATTAGCAAACTGATTTTAATGATGGATAAAAAAAACCCTGAATGAATATAAAATCAGTTTTTAAATTATTTAATTTCTCATCTAAAACACACATTTGTTCCATAAACCTGCCATCCACATGTTGCTATAACTGGAAATGTGGAGAAATTTGAGCATGCTACAAAATTCTAGGTCCAAACTTTGACTAGGCCACTCCAATAAAAATCTGGATTTATATATATGTTTATGGATTATTGTTCAACTGAATAACCGTAGTGCTCTTCTCTTTTAAGTCATGAACTGACAGCCATTTGTTCTCCGTTTGGGTCTGTTACGGCCCTGGGCCTTATGGGCTGGGTTGCAGGTGCTTTTATCTTTGTGCTCCTCCCCCTTGCAGGTGTTG
>CAEGAE010017728.1:0-22165 GCA_903067095.1 Girardinus metallicus | reverse complement strand
TTATAGCCAAGCATTTCAAGGATCACTGATGCTGAGTTGTATATCAGCTCATTGGTTTCTGTTATGGTGTTGGTAGGGATTGCATATATATATATATATATATATATATATATATGTCTAAATTACTTCTTCTAATAGGAAAATATGTATGAAGTGTAATACTGGGTGTCAGGTTTTTCTCTGCAGGAATAGAGGGACTGCCCCTTTGCATCACAGCAGTACTTCACAACTCAGAGATGACCTTTACCGCAAGAAGTTTAAAGGTCAGCAGAAAGGTTAAGGAGAAAGAAGAGAGCCTAAGAGAGCTAGTGGACAGACCCATATATCAGGCTCTGATCTGCTGAAAGATATTCCTTAAATGAAAGACACATGATCAAGAGTTAAGCACATTAAGTTCTCTAGGTACTTTGTTTTCAGACTCAAAATGTTGTAAAGCAGAAAGTGTAACTTTAAGCAGTTTAAAGGGCAGAAAAACAAAACACATATCAGAACCTTTCAAAAATATATATGGTACTTCTCGAAAAAATTCAGTCTCTTGCTTACACCCATACATTTCTCACCTGTGGACTGCTGATTGGTCCAAAGTTCATGTTGGGAGTAGATTGGAGGGGTACGGAGGGTGATCCCAGAGAAGACGTGATGACGGGATAAGGCGATGCCAGGCCGTTCATCGGTGAGCCCAGGGTGGACATGGGGGACGGTAGGGGCCTGGAGGTGCTGATGACTGAGGGATGTCCCACCATGCCAGCCATGGAAGGGGGATGCGCGTGGCCTGCACTCATTGGCCCTGCCGAGTCTGGATAAGACAGAAGTGTAGTGAGTGACTGAGCAACCTACTTAACTTTACAAACTTTGACCTCATAAATTACTTATTGAACCGGATGCACAGTGTTAATCATAACTCAATCAGACTCTAGTTTTCTTCCAAATGAAGAATCAAAGTCTAATATTTACACATAGTTTATAACTCAATAAGGTTTCCGCCGACTCATGAGGAAAATATCTCTCTTCTGAGCTCCTAAACGATCCACCAGCTTATCTGTCATCTGGCTGAACAGTTGGCTTTCTGCAGGTTTATGATAGTCTTTAAAAGGAAAAGATTTAACCGATTTACAACCAAAACAATAAGCTGACAGATACTAAAAACACTGATCCCAGTTGTGAAAACAGTGCCTTGTTGCCATGGTTACACATCAAAACAACTGTCAGAAGGTAAAAAAAAAAAAAAAAACTAGCATCCAAAATGAGAAGATCAGAAAGAATATGTCCAAAAGATCAACACCTCAACCAAAAAAAAAAATTATAAACAAAAGTCTACAAAGAAAATAAATTCAAACTAACTAACATAACAAAGCTACTCCAACTTGCTGCCACCATGAGCAGCGCAATTACAGAACAAACACTCCAGTCCTCAAGAGCAGGGGTCCTACAACTTTCAATGTGTTCCAGGGTTAATACACTTGAATCAAAGGACTGAATTACCTCCTTATGCAAGAGTCTCGATAATGACCTAATTATGTGATTCAGGCATGCTGACACAAAGACACATCTAAAAGCTGCGGGATGCTGGCCCTCAAGTAGTTTGACACCTGTGCCTTAGAACATTCACTGTTTAACCTACAGACAGATTTTTCAAAGAAAATCCTTAAGTGATTACATTAATACAGGGCTTAATGATATCAGCAAAAATATGTCTTTATTATTATATTACTGAAAACTGCTCTGATAATTTCTTTATCATTACACAACGTCCTTTCTAAACTTCGCCTGTTCAGTTGGATGATATATAATTGACATGAAACTTTAAATATGTTATCCTGCTAAATCATGTTTCCATGCTGTCTCCTGCCATTGTTATGTTGCCATAGCGATTGGGACGTACATACTGGGGCTCAAAATCAATATGTCATTTGACATAGCTGTACTTTTTGATTATGAACAAAGAAAATAAACCTTAAAACATAAGTAATATTGCTAAATATTAATATAAACATTAGTCAATCAGCAGGCTATCAAGTGAATTAGCTCATCTCATCTCATTTCAACACTCTGGGTCCAGTTATGTTAAGTTTTCTCTGGGTCACAATTTGACGGCTAAATATTATTATTGGCAGCCCTGACAAAAATAAAATGTCCACACAAAAGTTTTAAAATGCACACAATTTTATTACAGTCACATAATATATTTTTTCATTTAAAAAATCAGACTGTTAATGTGAAAACATTTATTCTGTAAGGATATTTTTAAAACAGCACTCTTCCCTATTACCAAATTACCAAAAAAAAACAACAAAAAAAACTGTGTAATACCCACAATAATAAAAAAAATCAACTTTATAAAAAACATTCACATTACGTGTTTTAATTAAATATTTCACACTCAAATAAAACATTTACATAAAGTTGCGTACGTTAGCGTAATGAGCATAAATGCTTACAGCATTTTGGTTTGGGTCTGTTGACATAATTTAATTGAGAATGGTTGTCAGGTTTGTTCATACCTAATATGTATAATTACCAGACACTTACACAGCTATTTCCAAGTTTATCAGTAAATTAATGTAACACTATGTAATAAAGGATTAATTAATTTTAGGGCTGTTTACACATCTTTACCAGATGTGCCGATAAATGTGCAGGGTGCCAGATGTCCATTTGACTCAGGTATTCTAAACAACTTCTGTGATTAGCTGTTCTAGCTCAAGACAGATGATTAACACACAGTCTTTCATGATAATGCTGAAAATTCAGTGATTGATTACAAAAATCCTCAAACGAATTATGATTGTATGGGGAAAAAGATTTAAGCCAGCTGAGATCATGTCAACGAAAGAAGCCATGTGTATCTGTGCTATCAATGTTCGCTGTGTATGGCTATACTGTTTGAAGCCCACCTGATTTCGGTCACAGGACGCTGACTTTGCCTTGCATCCATTGATGTAAACTGACAGGCTGGCATTTACATAGATGACCTACTTAGAAAAGCTGTCAGTCAGCTGGTTAACAGGGCATACAGTGTAATTTCATGCATGTGTCGTAGCTGAGAGACACACAACTTTCACCAAATAACAATGTACATGTAAAATATGTACGACTGTGTGCCACACACAAAACTACACACTGGCTACCGGCTATTCCAATGAAGCAACAACTATCTAGGCTGATGTTGTTGACTCAGAGAAAAAAATGAATAAAACCGAGTTGCCTTAAGCGAAATGTTACTGATAAACAATGACATGTCTATTATAAGCATGTAAACATTTGGATCAGACTGCATAAGCTGCTGCCTTTGTGTCAGTGCCTTCTCCCACCAAACACACTGACACACACCAGCACACACTCAGTGTGATAATGGGCGCAGTGCCAAAGGTCGTATTTAAATGTCACATTCTCGTGTCTCGTGTGTTAGGATGTGGGAATGTGACAGCAAAAAACAATCAACAGCATCTCGGACTTGAATTCTGCTACAATCTTTGTTTTGTTCTGCAGCGCTGTTACAAGTAGGCATGCAGAGTGAAAATACAACAAATGTTCTAAAAGTGAGGCAGGATCTTATCTGACATGGAAGGGACTTGCTCTTTGCAAGAAAACTCCAACTCTTTAGATCTCCATCCTCTGTGTTTCATTTAACAAAGATGTTGCTGCAATTGTGGAAAGCAAGCAACACGCAGTGAGATTATCTACAGCTCTAAACAAGAACTTTGGTTCTTGACATCAAAAATTATTTACAAAATTACTTAGAGAACAAGAGGTGTCTTTCATAAGAGGTTAAGCAGAAGCAGTTTCCACAATTTAAGAATTTAATGTGTCATATTCCTTGGGTGTTTTGATTTTTACGTTTGAAAATTTTCTTGTGGTCTTGCCATATTTAAGTAATCTCTCTGTGTTTGTTGTTGTTGTTGTTAAGGTGCTGCCACAGTAGTTCATTCCTTTGGGTTTAATTAACCAATTTATTCTTGAGATATGTTTCTTGTATATATAAATATATATTTTCTTATACATTATTGTCAGGCATTTTCTCCTTTTGGTTTCTAGAGCCTTGAGTCTTTGTTCAGTTTACTCTCCTCTGCATTCTTCTTGCCACAGCTGTACCGTATCTCCCTGGATTAGTTTATCTGGCTCTCTTTACTACTCTGCCTCAGTATATAAGTTGCTGATTTTTCATTGTCCAGTACTTGAGCCTTCAGTTTATACGTCTGCTACTTTTGTCCTTGTTCCAGGTCCCGTTCAAAACCTGTAAGTTTCTTTGTTATTATAAACGTTTAAAATGCCCCATTTGAGAAACAGCTTGTGCCTTGACTCATATTAGCTAAACTTGACACTTAAATGGTTTCTAACCTCGACTTGAGTCACTGGCAGTTACTTACCTGTATAAATTTTATGTAGTTGGAAAGCTATTATTCTTTTTCCAACTTTTTGTGCTGTTTTATTTGATCTGGAGGGAATGCAAGCACAAAAACAGACTCCAAGAAGTTTTTCTTGCCCAGAGGCAGCAGTTGTTCCAGACACTCAACTCTGAATGACTTTAATTCGTCCAATTCTGAGGAAAACCCTTTAAAACTGTTCTTTTTTCAAAATGACAATGTTTTTTTTTTGTGTGTGTGTTTTGTTTCCCAATGTTGTGGCTTCAGTTTCTTAGCATTTTGAAAGCCACCAATGAAACAAATTGCTTGTTATTTTGCAAACATTTTGAAATCCTGTCCCAATACTTAACCTCTGGCAGCAATACAGGCCCCATCAGTTTTTTTCCCACTTTATTTTTCAGACAATAACATCGTTTTAAAGGAAACGGAAAGTCCTAGTAATGTGAGGAGTGTCATAATGTTTGCCTGCTGCCTCCTTGGCTAGATGCAGCATATTTTTTTGCACAGACACTTAATGAACACAGCTGGCCATTCAGTCCCTCTCTGTTTGCCGAGCTACAGGTATTGCACAACTTCCTGTTTAGGACTGAGTCTATGGCCTCCACCCCTTTTTTACTTGCTCACTTTCTCTCACCCTACAATCAATGATCTCTTGCAGGTATAAATGCAGAAGTGCCTCCTCCTCTAACCCCAGAAAAAGACTGGATGAAAAAGAGCTCCAGGAAATATGCTGAGCATTTAAGTAAAATTTTACAGAAAAATATAATAATACCTACATTTCAATTTAACAATAGCGGGAGTGTTCCCTCACTATGGAGTGCATGTGGAGCCAGTCAACAAGATTACATAATAGGTGACCACTGTACAGCATGTACTGTGTCTGATTCTGTGCACTGACCTCTCTCTTTATGTGCATGGCAGATTCCCCTCAGGTTCAGAAACATCTTGTCTGGTAAGCAGACAATATGACAAAAGGGCAGCAGTCACAACAAACATTTGGAAAACAGCATAGCAATTATTACAGATTTGCACATCTGATAAATATTTGAATGTTCTGATCTGATATAATCTCAGCTAAAAATATTGCTGTAGTCACTCAACAAGAAGTTTTGAAGTGGGCTGTCAGTCTCAGTTCCAGTTGTTTTAACTATTGCTCTGACTAAATATGGGCAAGAAAACATTTTCCGGTCTTCACATTGGCTTGCGATTCTCTCCACATGTCCACCTTACCTAAATGGTTAAATGACATATATTTTGGTCTTTCCTGTTTTGAAAAGTGTCTAAGAAATATGTGTTTGTGAAACATCATTTTTATATCCTAGAGAAACAGAAGAGAGGGAGAGCACCAGTGATTTAGCAAAAACAAACAAAAAAAAACAGTTTCTTATTATTGTATGTTTCTTTTTACTGTGTAAGTGCTTGATCAACTTTCTTTGTCACATATAAGGAAATGCAACTCTAAAACTGCAGTGACAGATTTCAGAGAAGAGGACTTTATGAAAGAGGTCCTGGGAACTGTTAGACTTTTCTCATATGGTTACACTTATTATTAGGAACATGAGCTGTCACTAATAACAATATATAGCTTATAATACCCCAATAACAGTCTCATGCCTCTTAAATGAACTTAAAAATGCAGAGCTGTTAAAATCTTGGATACCTCATTACAATCAATTTTGCATGGTGAACTAATTCAAGGCAAAAACTTTTTTGAGCAAAACCTAAAATAAAAGTGACATACTGTGATTCTATTAATTCACTGCTAATTTCTGAGCCTGCTAACCCAGGCACAAAGGCTCCTTTTGTCGTTTTCATCAGCACGTTGGAGTGATGTGTGAAGGTCACTTTAACAGATTTGCTAAGCTGTTAATGTAATGTTTACAAAGAGGAAGATGTCCACGAATGAAAAGAGGAAACAACCCTGCTTTAGGTCAAGCATTTTAAAGACTTTCCCCGGTAAACTGAGTTTAAACTCTAAGGTCAAAAACAGGTAAAGGTGTACACAACACTCTTATTGTATCATGTAAAAAATTGAAATGCATGACTTTTAAAGCTTAAAAGAACACCTAGAAACATAGCGGCATTTTTAAAGTAAATCCACTTACAATAGTCTTTTTTATGACTATTTTAGGTGGACCTTTCCTCTTCATTTTACCCAGAAACTTGTTTGGAGATATTTCCAGTCACAAAAGAAATGGAGACCTATTGTTTAAGAGACTGACAGAGTGCCATCCATCATTCCTTCTAATTTAAAAGTCTTATTAAAACTACAAATGGCTGATTAGATGTGGCTGGTTAATTATCAGTATGTTTCCTCTACAGAGAGCCAGTAAATATGTGTGTGAAATGTGTGAAATAGTTGTATTTTTACCTCAAAGATGTCACACCAAGAGAAACACAATGAGGCATTTGCCTACTACCTATATCCTCAGCTGATTCTAACTCTGTTGAACCACACTTAGACATATTTATAAATGTCTACTTACTGTGCCGGTGGTTTTCAGACACTGTGTTTGAGATACTTGTCAAAACACATCAACAAGAACTTGCTTCTGTTTCCTACTGCTGTATATTGCAACACAAGAGCCACACTTCATACACATAAACCATGGTTCCTAACTCAAACCTTCCAGCAGTCATGAGCTACACACCCAGGGGAACCAAAACACATGGGTGACCAGCTGGCAGGATGCCCGAAAAGGAATGACTGGAGAGGTGAGCATGCTTCGAAAGGTGAAAGTGTGTATGTATTACAATGTGTGAGGAAGAAGGGCCAACAAGGCCATCCAATGAAGCATAAATTTCCCCACTGCCACTCAAAAGGGCTTATCCTGAAATAACCTGCATTGTGATTCTTCCATAAGTACAGATTTATATCATCACCATGAAAGTTGAATGTTACATCTAAATTGATTAAATCTTGTCAGAAGTTAGTAGTCGAGCAATTTTAAATGTAAAATGTGTAATTTTCTGAAAACTTGACAGAAAATTGTAAGCATTTTACACAGATTAAGAAATAATCGGTCTCTATTACACAAAATAACAAAAGTAAACCTCTTTATAACAAGTTTCAGAACTTTAAAAGGCATCCAATGAAAAACAGAATGAGACAAAATCAAGCCACACAGTTTCCTGTCTTTCTTTGTGTATAAATCTACCCTGCTCCAGCATCTATCTGAGAGTAAACATACAGACAGAGCAGAGAAGGGCACCTTTGACCGCTGGCGTCGCCAGTCAAAGGTCACCTGTTGCCAAACTCCCGAACCAAGTTCACGAGAGTTCTCTACCTGCAGCATTCTTGTCACACAGATCGTTCCCAGAAGCGACTGTAGCAGAGGAGCATGCAACTCACAAACAAAATCAGCCACCAATAATGACAGTTGGATCTGACGACGAGATGTGCGACTTTTATGATAAGTCGCAGTGGCTCTGAGCAGCAAATGCAACAAACACAGGACAGTTTTTTCTACAAGTCAACTACAAGTTTAAGACTGTTAATCAATTTAACAGAGAATGCTGCAGACTAATATTAACCTTCTGTAAACTTTAGCATAAACTATATCAGATAATCTTGCTTCCTGTTAGAAAATTACTGTGACACCAATCATTAACAAAATAATGTTGGATAATGGCCACTAAGTCTTACACAAATCTGGTAATCAGCGGGTTTAGATACACATCATAGACCATAAACCCTTTAACTCCCACTCTGCTAATTACTGGGTTGGAACTGGCTGGAGTGATCCACTGTGTGGTAACTCAATAAGGCCATAGCCCCAAAACTAATAATATCTCCTGTCTGGAGAGTTGGGAGGGAAGTCGGGGGCAAGGAGAAGCAAATCTATGCCTGAACAGCAACACAAGTTCTAAAGTCTGAGAGATTAACCTTAACAAAGACAAATAATCATCAGCATGTGCATCAGTTTGTTTAATAAATATCTTATAAGTATCTGAATTTAGTGGCTGTGTGTGTGTACGTGAGTTTCTGAAAAATGTGGGTCTGTAGTTGATAGTGCTACAGCCAAAAGAACAGAGAACTTCCTAAAGTAATCAAACGGATAGCCTGCGGAGCTCATTACATGGAGCGGGCTTGTAATTAAGAAATAACCTCCCTGAGAATCCATCCACATTGTGCTCACATGCACAGCCTGTGTGCGCATAGATTACAACTTTGTAAAATCCTCTGCATCCATCAACACAACTATACCACACTTCAACCATTCATTTTATTTTTCTGCCTAAATGGAGTTGATGTTTGATCAATTGTGTCACTAAATCCTCTTATCCCGTAGTAAGTATCTGCAGCTCAGCAGGCCAGCTGTCAAGAAGGTGGGAGGCCCTGGGAGGAGGGAAGGGGGGCGAGGAGTGGAAAAGAGCCAGAGAGGAAGGGAAGCAATGGTTGGTGAGATGGGCGGATGTAGAGTGTGATGGAAGGATGGGGGAGGGATCTGTCCCACTTCCTGTCCACGCCACCACACAAACTTCAAATCTCTTTGGTGGGAATGTAAAATTTTCAATTGATTAGAGCCTATGTATATTATTATAAACAGATGTGTTATTAAGAGTAAAAATGTATCAGAAAAAAAAACAAATGCAGATCCACCGACCAGTCTTTTTTGATAGGTATTTTTTTTTTGTAAGTGTACAGTATTTTTTTTTTATGTTTTAAATTTTTAGTACACAGTCTCTTACTCTTTGTTTGTGTTTTTAAAAACACTTTGTTAATCTATTCTGTTTATCTTTGAAGTCTGACCTGATTTAAATTTATCTTTATTGACTACAAAACATGCAAGACAACAAACTAAACATGAGATGCAGATTCTTTGACTGAGGAAGTAATGTTGAATCTATCAGAACATTACTGAAATACAATATTATTACTACATATGAATCAAAGCAAATTCCCCTAACCTTTATTTGATTTTTTCCAAACTCAAACAAGTACAATAAATACATGCTATTGGATGACGGGCCAAAAGTATGCAAATCCTAAAGCTACTGTTTCCTGTCTTGCCATGCTGGTGTACTGAAAAACACATCTGACATGGGTAAATGCAAGTTTCCGAAGTGTTTTGTGAAAGTTGAGTCCTGTCACATCTTTGAAATATGCATGACACTTGTTATTCACTCCTATCCCTAATAATAATGCATGTTTATTGGGATCCAGGCTAAGGACAGAAAAGTCATCTGATGATGCACCTGATTGGCTCATCTCAAAAAGGCGAAAGTGCGTTATTAATCTAGCTGGTTTTATTTAAAGAAGAAAAGTACCAATATTCCAGCAATGAAAATTACAGTTAGAAAATTAATGTACAACATGTTTGTGACTGTTTTGTGTTTTTTAAGACAGGAAATATTTCCAAACTGCCAAGTGTCTCAAATCAAAGCATAAATTAAGAAAACAATGTATATGCCTTCCAGTCAACGGACAGGCAATTCACAGCAGCAGGTGTGGAAAAGGCCTTGCCAGGTTAATTTATGCTACAACTAAAGAAAACAAATATATATTGCTATGTCTTTGCAACATTAACCAGCTCAAGTCTGACTGGTAGAGTGGAGAAAATTATGATGTTTTCTGTTGTGGCATAAACAGTAAAATGTCTAATTTTACTGTTAAGGCCCCAGTGACACAGTGACCCCTGACTGTTTTTTTTTTCTAACGGGATGAAGCTCTTTTTGCTTCCTACCATGCAGAGAACATAAAGAAATGTGATTTGTTTTTGTTTTTTTCAATAAAGTCAGACGGCTGTGAAAACACAAGGAATTGAGATGGTGAACTTCTCTGACCCCACAATGTGCTCTCTGGTGAACTCAAACAAATATTCTTATAGGCTTACACCATAACCCAAAGTCTTACACCGAGTTTCAGCAGCATTTAAGATTTGACATAAATATTTCATTTCGTCTATATGAAGCACATTTCATATTGTGTTTTTTCTCTCCACATTTTGCGTCATCACACGCACTAAAACCTTCCAGAGGTAGACACATTACACAGAAGCAGAAGCGGCATATTGACTGCGAGGCCAGGGCTGAGACAAGGACAAGATAAAGATTGTTTTGCAAGTGATAAAAAAGTTTGAAGCTTAAACAAAAAGAGCTAACAGAGAACAGGCTGACCAAGCAGTCCAGGAAAGCAAACAAGCAGCCGTACTAAAAGGCTCAATGCAAATCAAAGCAT
This sequence comes from Girardinus metallicus, assembly GCA_903067095.1. Taxonomy (NCBI): domain Eukaryota; kingdom Metazoa; phylum Chordata; class Actinopteri; order Cyprinodontiformes; family Poeciliidae; genus Girardinus; species Girardinus metallicus. The sequence goes on along the minus strand of CAEGAE010017728.1, from coordinate 11,620 downwards.
CCGCCCTCGTGGCTCTGCCTGATGAGGTAACTCCTATTAGTTCCTGGAAGCAGTCGTCCCCTGTTACATAGGAGGACCATGAAAAGGTGAACACAAGCTCCCGCTGTGATCCAGCGCGTTTGAATAAGGGCAGCCTGACTGCTGGACATCCCAAGCAGCTGCGATAGAAGAAAGATCATGGCTGCACTGAATAATTGAAGAAAGAAGTAAACATGCTTAAAAAGGCTTCTATGGAACACAAAGCGAAAATGCAGTGACAGACGACTCACAAAGCTTATTTAAATGCATGCCACTGAGTCTTCAAATCTGGTCTGGAAAATACAATATTTGCCTTTATTACAGTGAAAAACCCAGTGAGAAGCAGGTTTAAACAACAGATGCAATAGCTGCAGACAAGGGTTAAGCAATGATGCAAAGAAGTTTAAGTTAAGTCTCATTTTGTCAAAACCTAGACAGTAAAACATGCACTAATTACTTTGTAAGGTACAATGAAAAATAGTCTTAGACTGGAGCACAATTTAACCATAAGACTGAGAGGTACAACCAATGCAATCTCTGTGATTCTGCAATGAGGCACAGCTGTGCTTTAAGATAAACGCTGAAGTCAAACATACTTATGGTTTTAGAGGATATAATCCCTACAGTCATCAGCTTAAATAGAGTGACAGACAAACATAGAAAACTGCAGATTTAGTTGTGCTTCGTTTGCCAGCAAGTAAAAAAAAGAAAAAGAATAATCATGACACATGTACAGCAACACCAAAATCATCCACACCAATCAGGCATTTTGAAAGCAAAATAAATACCAAGTGTCAATAATTTTGGGAACATTTAAGTTAAAAACAGTAAGTATACATACTTAAGATGACAAGGCATTTTTACGTTATCACTTTCTGGAGTTCAAAATAATGCCACTACTAATACTGACTTGCATTTTTAAAAATTAAAGGCTTTTTCATGTTTCAGGCTTTTCATGATCGCATCTGACCAGCAGTTGCAGAATGCAAAAAAAAAGATAGATATGAACATTTTTGGTTTTAACTTTAAACACTGTGATGTTGTGGTGTTTTATTCAAGGCTGTCATACTGGTAAAATCTCATATTGTCTCAAGTTTCATCATTAGTTAGCGTGATTTAAATTAAGAAGATTTATCTGAATGTTTGCGTGTGACTGCAAAATAAATAAGAGAAACATCTGAGCCTGAAAGCAAAACTCTTGATTCACGAGTGTCTATCTATCACCTACAATCATGAGATGTGGATCAGGACCGAAAGAAGGAGATTCCAAATACAAGCAGGAATTTCAAGGTTGATCCTTTGGATTGAAAGAAAGTCAGGTGACATGGTTCGCGGTCTTCCTTTGAAGATTTTCTAGTAGTGTCCCACTGTGAAGAAATGCGCCGTGCAGACAAAGTACTTTTTAAAGGAAATATAACTCTATTCTGACCTGAAAACTCCTTATGATCCCTCAGAATGTGCTACATGAAGTATCACCTGGTCCATCTACAATTTAATCTTTAATGAGAGAAAGACAATGGATGGACAGATGAATGAATGAATGAATGAATGAATGAATGAAATCTCTTTTCTCATACTAATTACCCCCATTTGAAAGTGGAACTGACATGGTGTAGGGCAACGCAGACATAAACTTTTCCAGATTCAATTTCCACTGGATAGATAAACAAAACATGAGAAATATGAATATAACTGTAAAATATTTTTAGTGTAAAAAATGAAAATAATGCAGAAAATATTTCAATGTCTACCAGGTACACTGTGCATTTAAGCCAAACATAATCCTCAACTTTCAGAATGATGTGGATTTAAAGCTCTGTCAAATGTCCAGATGTGCTCTCAGCAGAGATGAGACCAGAACAATCTGCCCTCCCGCAGTCAACAAGGACGCACTTAACGCTCAAGACTCCGTTGAACACCCTTGTGTTTACACTTTTAGCAAGAGTGATGCGCCTCTTAAAGGACACTTGAGAGTACAATAGCTCTCTGTTATCTGCTCTACTCACAGATAACAGATCACACATGCTCATAAACAGTGTAGTGCGTCCCGGTGAGTCGACATGGACACATCCCGCCCCAATCTCAGGAAATATGAGCAGCGATGCTCATGCACCGATAGAGGGGCACAGGGTGACGGACAGCAGAGGCAAAACACGATAGAAAGGGGCTAATAGGAAGGGACAAGTGTTGCGAGTTAAACAGATAGTGAAGGACAAGGCAAAGAGAGCTGGAAGCGTCCTTTAAGGTTGAGTGACATCCCTGCTGAACACATGTGAGACCTCAAGTGAGTCACAAGCTCTCAATTCTAGCAGGAAACAGCAAAGCCTTATAGCTGTCACAACTGGTTAAAATTATTCAATGGTTTAAAAAGCACAAATGTGGGCTTAGATACATTAACACTAGAAAAATTAAGTTGCAACAATGGAAATTAGCCTCAAAGACAAATAGTGGATATGAAGTGAGCCATTAAAAAAAAAATCCATGGTTGGACATGATAAATGCAACTTAAATTAAAATGAAAGGGCTTATTTAAAGATGTAAAAACACAAAACAACAAGAAAAAAAAATCCAGTTACTGCTACTCACAATGACTGCAACCCATTTCCCTCCTAGGGCTGCCTCCGGTTGCAGGTAAAGAGGCAGGGTGCCACATGCCTAAAACAAAAAAAAAAAAACCAAGTTGTGCTTCAGCGGATCCCAAATCACACACTTTCTAGGAGAGAACAGAAAGGAAAGGCTCCATGTGGAGAAGGAGGAGCCGTTTTCAAGTTGATACTGCCAGGGGGTGTGGCACAGTATAGCAAAAAGGAGGCGGAGTCCACCGGCGCCAGTTATAGGATTACCCAGATTATCCTTCCACGGAGATCAATCCCACAGGAACAGTTTGCCGGTCGACTGCTGCACAAATCAGCTCCTCCACCACCCACTCAACTCATGTCTGTCTCTCTGTGCATGGTACTGTAGCTGTGCTGAGACACCTGTTGCAGTGGCATACCCAGGGTGTCAAGCATATGGGGAGGCAAGGGTCAAACTTAAAAGAGTCCAGAACAACGAGAAGACTCCGATTACTACCTCGTAAAAGGAATCAAGCCTGGAGACCATGTAAAGACATTGCTGACAAACTCGATAGCTACCAGAGGGTTTTTTTTATATATAATTCAAGGACATTTCTGTAATATATCTTGTTTTATGTGCAGACTGAGCATAAATGGGCTGAGAAAGTGAAAACATGGGAGCAAATATTCAAGAATTCTCTCTTTTATCTTCCTCCAAGCATCTGAAATCTCCAGTCGACTCAAAAAAAAATAAACATAACAGCATGAGAGCTGAATGGTATTACTTATGGCATGGAGAGTACTGCTTGAGTGTTGTGTTGGTTTGTTTGTGTGTTTAACAAGTGTTATGACATTCCAGGATGTTAGGAATTGTCTTTTCGCCAAAGCTGTGGGACGGACAAGAAAACGTGGCACAAAGCGAGAACCTTAATGCAAACATGGGCCAAAAATACACCTTTAAAGGCAATGGGGAACAATACCTGGCAAGTCCTTAGGGAGCCTATACAAACTTTGTAGCTAGTAGTATGCAATATGACCCTTGTTAAAGAATCAGTTCAACATAGTCTTGTTTTAATAACACAAGCAACAGAGAAATCAGTCATTTGTTCACTATTCCAGGAGGAGTTTTAATTTATCTTGGAATGCGAGCATGTTATGTGATTAGCAAAAATGACCCAAGCCAACAAATGTGAAGCTGGCAGAGATTTTAATTTATCCTACCCACCTATCAAATGTTCATCTTATGAACTCAACTGCAGTTCTGTAATCTTGAGAAACTTTCCCCGATATGTGTGCATCTCTTTCACTCTGCGTGACTCAACAGTTTTCTTGTGTGAGACACCTGTAGGACACTGGATCGACTGACCACACATCACTTGAATGAGAGACTCCAGTAACATTATCCTCTCGGTGACAGTAGTTGGGCAGAAAATTTGTTTGGCAGCCAGGCAAATGAAAAAGAGAACGCCAAAGAAGAAACTCTTTTAGGCATTACGCAAAAAAATTGCCCAGAAAGAAATTACGATAATCTTTTTATTCTTTAAAGCATGCTGTGTTATGATAGTGTGTCATGGCCCACATTAAACATGTCACATCAACTCCTCAGAACCCTAATTAGAAATGTAACACAGATTACAAAGACAGGAGGAGGATAATTGGCATTACTAAATTTAGGTAACACTCCTTATTCTTAAATCTGAGTTAGAAATATTATAATCAGCACACTCTATAACCTCAGGAGGTAACCATTACCTTATATTCTTGACTTTCCATAAGATGTGAATTTTCGAGTACATGAAGTCATAATTGTGTAATATGTAAAGTTTAACAATTTTATTTGTTGCTGAATCTACATGGTTAGGATTGAGAAAAGACGGTTTGTTAAAAAAAAGCTCTTTTTAAATTAAAAGGCTGGCAGGTATACATAATAAACAGAACAGCCAAAATATACAATATTCACCCCAATAATCGGAAACTACTGTTAACTTTAATAGGTGTTAAAGTCATGGTAATAGCGGCTGCTTTTCTGTTTTCAGTAATAGAGAATAAAATAATAAAAAAAAGAATAAGAAAGTTGGAAGTATGGGGGGAATATTACATCAAGATACTGTAAATAAAAGTAGTGTTGAGACTGAGAGCGACCTTGCCTCATTCTCCCAAACAATATAACCATCCTGTTTCTTCTGTAACACCCGAAAATTAAACATCAGCACACTGTAAACATGACAAAAGCCACCGAGCTTCTTGTTTCCGCTGAAGTCTTTTTTCTGCACGGATCCTGAAATGAGTTTTGGAGCCAGAGTGTGGATGTTTCTATGAGGGTTTTTCAGTAAGACTATAAATAAACAAAACTGTGCTGATATCACATAATATTACATAGGCTAAAACAGAGAGGTTCAAGCTCACTTTTCTGTTTTTGCACTTTCTCACCTTATCATCATAAAATATTTTTATTTTTGTCTACCTCTATAAACTTCCAGCCTACTGACGCTTGCTAAAACTCATAGTGAAACTACTAATTCAGAGTCAGCTTTTCTTTTTTTTTTAGCCAACCTTAATTCCAGGATTCTCTTAGTTTTTCAGCAAACTGAATTTCTGAGCGTGGGTATCTTTGCTTGACATTTTCCCCTTAAGAAATACATTTGCAGACACTTTAGCAGCTGGGGCTATGAATCAGCACCTGCAACCATTTAAAAACATTAATCAAGCTACTGCGCAGCTGCTCAGTGATTAAAACCTCAGTCCACACAAGATCAGAGAGATGTAAAACAATCTGCATCCATGCACTGATCTGTTTGTTGTTACAATAATTAGCAAAGAAATAGTCTAATACCGCTCATGATAAAATACTCCTGCAGCCCATGGGTCTTTCCAGGTTCTCAGCTTGATTAAAGCTGGAATTAAATCATGGCTATGACCTTCTTCACTAATGACTAATTACTGGCAATTAGCCCAGAGAATGGCCTCCTTACGCCCCATATATTTTTCCCTTATTCCCAACTCACAATCTGCACGTACGTGCACAAAAAGACATCTGAGTCTTTACACTGACATACAAATGCACACGCCCAGTGAAAAGCACAACAAAAAAGACCCATTGTATATATTGTCTGCAAGTACACGTGTTGGCGCTGAAGAATTGTAGGTCTCAAGCTATAGAGTGCCTGAGCAAACACTTGTGGAGAGCCACACCTACCTTACCTGTGTGGTTTATTCACTCTGCGGGATTTATGCACGACTAAGCATTAAAGCTCCCATACTACAACCCACATTCTTCAGGTCATGTGATGCCGTTTTTTTTCAGTGAAATATGTGCATATGATGCATGCGCAGAAAAGGTTATTGGGTATATCCTTTTTTGTTGTTTGAGTGCATGAAGAGGAGAATCAACGACCCTTGGCAAGTGTTGAGAGCTCACATCAACTCTGAAGACTTGTTCCTTCACCACCCCTACCCCCACAACCTTCATTTCCCTGTTGTTTTGTTCCCTTCTCTCTCCAATCCTGTTCTTCTTTCTGCTGTGACTTCCCCGATCTGCGAGCTAAATAAGTTCTCACCGTCAAAAAGCAGCAAGAGGGTTCTCGTTAGCTTGTCTAGAATCACTTCCACTGACGAAAAATAAAAATTGCTGAAAAGCAGAGAGGGGGGAGGGGGGAAATGCTGATTCTATAACTGCAAAGCCTAGGGCAGGCCTGTGTGAAAACCTGCTGAAACATAACATGTCTGGGAAAAACTGAGGAGGAGGAAGATCACAAAAACAATCCCCACATAATCACCGGCTTGTTTCTTGACTCCACACGCCTTCGGTTTCATGCTTGTAACAGATTACAAAGGCTGACCATTACAGCGTCGAAAAATGAGCACAATTTATGGCTCTATTATGCATCTGAGTGTGTGGGCTGTCGATGCAAAAATATGTAACAAATCATAGTTCTGAGCCAAAACAGAGACAAAGAAAGGCTTGAAATATTCTCTCAGCTGTTTTTTTTTTTATTTGTTTTTTTGGGGGGTTTGTATGAGTACTGTGCTCCATATTATAGTGTTTGAAATATAAGTTCACTTTAATTATTTTATTTTGAAAAAATTTTCAACTCATAAATAACCTCAGTTTGGGACTATTGTGGGATTGGGGAACTTTTCAATTCAAATGCTTTTGGGAAAAGCTGCATTTAAATCTCCAAATTGCCAAATATTGACAAATTTTCCTTTGGGTGAAGAATCATAACTGGGTAAACAGAAATTTATTGGACCTAAATCTGAAGTAGAGCAGTTGAACACAGTTGAAGTGCATGACTCTTGGGACGGCCTTACTGCCCAATCAGAAACTTACAACAATGTATAAGTGAAGTCCCTGAGGGGGGGCTGCTCTGTTCCTTCTGTACCATGGGTTTCCTTCTCTCCATGCTTTCCCATCCACATGTCTCTGTCATTCCCCAAGGACCTGCCGTCATTACAGAAACAATTTTCAGCCTCACTAAGTAGTCCTGAGATAACAGGACACAGCAGCAGTTACAGTCGCTTTAAAAAAGTATGTAACCTCAGAACTTTTCACATTTTGTAATGTTGGAACCACAAATTTCAATGTATCCTAAAGGATTTTATCCGACGCACGGACACAAAGCGGTGCATAGTTGTGAGGTGAAAAAAAAAATATTTTTTGTAAAAATCTACCAAATGTGGCGTTCAAATGTTACTTTGATGTCCCTAAATAAACCCAGTATCATCAGATGTCACCTAATCAGGTGGACTACAATCGGTAATTGGAGCCGAGAAGCAGAGAAGAAGCCCATGAGAACATGGTAGGAGCTAAAAGGATCCACAGCTCAGAAGAGATAATCTGTCTACAGGAAAACCCTTAGTCAAGCACTCCACAAATCAGGTCTTTGTGGAAGAGTGGCAAGAATAAAGTGGATGTTGATAGAAATTTACAAGAAGTCCAGCAGATTGCCACAACCCATGTAGTATCAACATCAACATCAACATCAACAAGGAGCTCTGGTCGAATGAGGTGAAAGCTTTTTGACCTACGTACAGAATGCTAACGCTGCAGATCACATCATCTCCATGGAGAAGCATGGTGACGGTATGATGGGGACGTTTAAATATTAGAATAAATGCAGCACAATACAGGTAAACAGATGGATTTCTTTATGTTTTTTTGCAAATGCAAAGCTGGTGGAGACATACCCTCCAAAGACTTCCCCGCTGTCATTAAAAGGTTATAACAACTCATGAATACAATTCCTTTCACAATTATAGACTACTTCGTCTTAGTCTTCTTGATCAAATCAAAAAAAATAAAAATGTTTGTAGTTTAACCTGACAAAATTCAAACTCTTCATCTTCATATACAACTTCTACTTATTTAACTACTGCTTTACTATCATCTTTTTCTTCTTGTTGTTTTTCCACTGCTGCACTTCTGGGTGAAAACAAACATCACATGAGAGCTGATGCACGTGGCGACTCAGTCAAGATTCAATAATCGTTTATTAAAGATCGGAGTTTAACAGTAAAGACAATCATCTTGTTTAGGAAGAGCTCAGCAAAGTAGGCCATAACTAACTCCACATGTTGCAAACTGATCGCCCAGGCGGTCATTGAGGGATAACGGGAGAAAGCGATCAGCTGGTTCAAGGGCAAAGTCAGAAAGGGTGACCCGAGAGCTGTTTTACTGTGCAAAATTCACATCACAATGTTTTCCGGAGAGGCTCCCGCAGCCCACAGCGCTGACCAGGGCGCGTCCAGCACGCACGCTCCTCTCCGCTACCTCAAAGGGACTCCCAAGTTTGTTTATCTGCAGAAAGCCGACATTCCTCCGCGCACTTGCACGCAAGTCCTCTTCGGACTCAAACGACCGTTCCAGACCAATAAATTATGTTTCTGTCTCAAACAGTTTAGCAAGAGACGCGCGACAAGCGCCATAAATTACATAAGCGCAATTAAAGTGCCAACCTCTGACCTTGCCAGACCGGGCGCAAGCATGATCACCTGACTTTATGCAATGGCAACAACTCTGGATTCTGCGTTGCAACTTCTATTCAACAGCTTAGTCTAACATTCGCAGGCAGGACTCGGTGATTAAAGTCCGCGAACAGTTTCGCTGGACAGACCTACGGAGGAGACGCCATGAAGCGATTCTCTCGCGTCAAAACAAAACGCAAGCAACAAGCAGAGTCGAAGGAACACAGACGGCCGCTGAAAGCGCAAGCCTTTACTTACTGAGGTGTAAATATGGATCATTGCTGTCCATAGTGAGCGAGTTGTTGCGTCGGTTTCTTACAGTGGTTGCCGCTCCGCATCCCAGTGCATTCCTCTCTCTCTCTCTCTCTCTCTCTCTCACTCTCTTTTTCCCCCCCTCTCTTTCTCTGTGTCTCTCTCTCTCCCAGCCCGACTGAACTCTGCAAGGCGGCTCAGCTCAGCTCGGGGGCCCAGCCAGGGAGGGGGGCGCGGCAGAACAGGGCTTCTCCCAATGACAGCAGTGGTCGATATGGAGCTCCAGCACGAGTCATGATGAAATATTTCACCATCTCTGACAATGTGTTGCAATACTTTTTGCAACTAAATGCTCATTTCGATAGACTGTCTCTGTAGGTGTATTAATAATGCAGGAAACCCCATTTTAAAGCAACAGCTGTGATTCAGATACAGCACAAACAACACCGCGGCGACAATTTTACAATGGTGTCGCCGATGAATACATTGATTAGCCTGCTTTAGCTAAGTATAAGCTATGCTGTTGCTGTCCGAACCATAGGCTTTCCTAATGTGAACTCATCACTGCGCAATGCAAGTCTATTCCAAATACATTTAACACTGAGCAACACATAATGAATCGTTCAATTATATTTTTCAATGCAAAGCATTGTTTTTAATCTAATGCAGTCTTTCCCTAAGAGGGGATTCCTCCTGTGTTTACCTAATTGTTAATGTGAGTCCTGGTCTGGATACTGGATACCCCCCGCCCCGCAGTCCCCCACCCCTTCCTCACACACCCCTGTTCAGAGTGCGGGGTCATGCAGGGGTGAAGCTCCTGGTACCTCAGAAGGTTATTCAGGAGTCAAACCGCGCTGAGGTATTCACAGTCTTGAACCGCGGAGCGGCCAGACGCTCCGTCAACGCCCCGGCCGCGCTGACCACTCAGCGGACCCCCTTTATCGGCCTGCCCCGCTAATGGGGCGAGCACCCCCGGCTCCGCCGCCGTCCTTGTAACAGAGACCCATAAAGGCGCACAGGAGGATGCTAACCAAGATGAATAGCGTTTTTTTCTCTCGCCTCATTCTACACTAATCAGAGCTTTTCATTTGTTATGGCATCGCGCCAGCCCCTCCACCGCAGCCTCCATTAGGGCCAGATAACGTATAAATTCATTAAAGTCAAAGAGGGGGCATTAAAATGGTCATTTGTCAGATCTCCCTTTGTGTGTCCCTAATGGTGGCACATGGTTCAAGGCATTGAGATGATTTTGGTTGCTTTCTTTAAACTGCTGTGCATAAGGAGAGGGACGTGGGAAGAAGTAAAGACTCTCACATTTCTCTTGGAAACGTTAACATTTCACATAGGCTTCTTTATTGTTTTATTTCTTAATTTTTGCCCACATTTAGGACTTACGTTATTTATTTTTGTTTGTATATTTAAATGAGAAGCGTATTTTTTGAATAACCACAGTTAATGTTTTATTTTGCTTATCAATCCATCCATCAACTTCAGATTGCCCCCACTCCTTTACACAAATACAAACTCACAGTGAGTGAAGCAACCCTGTTCACTAATCCCTTTGTATTCACAGGCCCATTCCCACCAAACAATGTCCTAAAGACTAACCTTAAACTGAGTTCAGCAAACCTATAGACCACCTGTTCAGAAGTCACAGTGCAGACAAAACAGGCCAGCAAAGAAAAAGAAAAGTAAATAAAAAAAACACACATAAAAATCTTTGCAACAAATCATCATATTCAGTCATCATTTTACAAAAAAAAAAATTAAAAATCATCTTAGGACATAAGTTTTATCGTGCATTCACCAGAACACCAACACAAAATATGAAGGTGCTCCATCCCTGTTTGACCATTCCCCCATCTTTTTGGCTGTTACTGGCAGGCGTTGTCATGGGAGATGACTCTCTCCATCTGCCTCCTCTTGTCAGTAGCCCGTCTCCATCAAGCTTTATCAGAGGGAGCTCCGCCACCCCCCGCTTTCCTGGACTCTCTTCAGCCACCCCCACCCTCCACCCCTCCTTGTCCCTCTCTCTCATACATAAGCCCGAGATGATAAGTGTTCGGACTCTTTGTGCGGGCCGAGGATAAGACAATGCCACACATCACTACAGAACATCATCCATCTCACAGGCCATCAATCTGGCACACAAAAGATGAAATGTGGCTCAAGCTCCCTTTTAGCCAAGTGGTTTGTCTTTGCTTAAAAGTAGCTTTGTCTTTCATCTCTTTTTCTTCTTTTCACAGCTAGGTTTGTATTAAGCCAAGAAATTCCTTTTGGTTTTGAACACATGTTGGAAAACTAAGCAATACCAGCCAGTTTGGTCTCGAAACACGAGCGCAAATGTCAAAGATACTGAGTCATTCCACAAAAGCAGTCTTTGTCCTTTAGCAAAGGAAACGCTTTATTGAAAATAATAAATGAAAGTTGCATGAAACCTTTCTCCTCTTTTCAAAAATTAAAGGCTGTTTGTTACTTGATTGAAAACATCAAGTCTTTGATTCTCTTCTGCTCATAAATCAATTTGTAAATGTTGATGGATACATATTTAGTCTTTGCATTTTTCGAATTGTGTACAGTACTTGTGTCTTGTCCTACCTGTATAGAATACTTTGCAAAAGCATTTTTTCACATTTTATCATGTTCCAGCTTCAAACCTCTTGAGATTTTGTGAAAAAAAAAAAAAAAAAAACATAATATAGTGCATAACTGTGAAGTTGTTGCACTATATAATGAAGTAAATTCTAAACAGAGTCAATAATTTTGTCATCTCATCTCATAATAAAAGTATCTGTTGTGCAACGGACTCAGAGGTGCTAGACGACAGTAAC